>LR546195.1:0-71732 GCA_900536305.3 Caenorhabditis sp. 40 LS-2015 | reverse complement strand
CCCCCCCCCCCCCCCCCCCCCCCCACTCAAATGTCTGAAAAAAATGATACTCTTGTTATCTGGCTCATCTTTATTGGAATGCTTGCATTGTTTTCACATTTGGAAAAGAACAAAGAACAGACGGCACACATGGAATGGAAACGGAACATGGGAGAGTATTGTCGAATATCTCAATAGATAATGACATTTGAATGAATTGGACTGGAGATTAGTATGAGAACGGGACTTCTTGTTTAGAAGTTGACCGGCATCGGGAGCTTGCTGAACTCGAGGAACGCGGTGAATGCCATCGGAAGGTTGCATCCGTCCCTCTTGCAGAGGCACCGGATGGAGACCTGGGATGGGCTTCCGGCGGCGTGGAATTGGAACCCCTGAAAACAGACAAGTTAGGCACTTGAATCCTGAACGGTATCAAACTCACTTCCTGAAGGCACAAGTTGAGGACGGCGTGTCCAGCGTGGATGACCTTGAACATGGAGAGGATGGTTGTGTAGTCATCGGACTCCATATCGACTCCATTGACGTAGAACGTGTTGAAGCTCTTTGGGTCCGGCATGTACGAGCAGAGCTCGTACTTGGGCTCGCTCAGGGTGTATCCGCCGGTGGATGGAGTGCCGTTGACGCCCTCCTCCACAGGCTCCCAGCAGCGGAGAGGCTTGGCCAGCTGATCGTGAGCGTCCTGGACGGTGTTCTTCATCGACGAGTGGACATTGAAGCCCGAGGTGGCGATGGCCAGGCAAGAGAGGAGAAGAGCGGTTTTGGAAAACATGGTAGGAAGGAGATCGGAAGATGTAAAAAGGGAAGAGGAGGGAGTTATTCGAGGGTAACTCGAAGTCACTCAATGATGAAAAGTAGTGCTCAAAACCGTGCTTTTATAATGAGCGAGCCGAAGAGGGCGGGGTCTCCTGCCAAGAAAAAGAGGCGGGACTTCCGGAGAGAAGAGCTTTCAGCAAAAAAAAACTAAGAAGGACGTGAGAGATGGCAGAGAAAAATAGACATTTTCGGGGGAGGGGTCGCAAAAGCTGGAATCAAACCTTTATGGATCAAGACCCGGCATAAGCTTTTAGAAAGGGCATGAGGCTCAACGAAACATGGAGATGTGATAGGAATTCACGGAACTCAATTATTCAAATGGATCCGGGTGGGTGTAGCAGGATCTGGAATCCCAGGATTCACATAAAAGGACAGAGAGCAGAACATCGAAGGAATTGAACGATCAGCAGTGTATAAAGATGGCAAAAAGGGATGAATCGTTTTTAACTAAAAAGTAGTTCGAATCATTCTGTAAGTGGTAGTATTAGAACACGGGGAACATAAGGTGTATTCTTGTGTTTTCAAAAAGTTTTGCCAATCTTCAGAAGTCTAGATATGAGCTTCTGAATTGGATTTTTGCGTTCAGCAGAGAGAAGAATTTGGCGCACGCGATGAACTGCAAACTTCAAAAGCATTTAATTCGAATTCTGAACATCTGTAGTGGTTCTCTTCCAAAACACAAGAATACGTCTCGAGATTACCTTCATATAATGGTACAACTACTGAAATCTCATCGTCACTCACACCATTTCCTAGTGAGTGAGAAGACACTCATTTGAGCAGAGTACGCGGGGTTATTTTGGATTGAAGGATGCGGCCCGTGAAAGGTTTATGGAAGTGTTTCTAAATCGAAAAATCAGAAAGATGATCCTCCTGGAAAATCGAGATTGATCAGACCCCACATTGAAAATAATGTGGAGGGGGGTCTCCAGTTTTGTGAAACTCTTCTTTTTTGGACATTTGATGTATCCCTAGCCTTTTCCATTTGCCAGATGGTATATTTTTTTCCTTTTTTTCTCCGAACCGAACAACAGCCGAACGACGGAACTTATCTCTTGACTGCTCAGGACATTTTCTCTCCCGAAAGTTCAGCATGTTGGGAGTCTTACAACCCTTGATTGCTTTCAGAGCTGAAATTTACTTCCTCATTTTTACGAAAATGTCATCTTATAACTCTGTGTACTGCATCATCCTGCTCCGATGCTCATACACTGCTTCAATGATTTTCTCGTGATCCTTTCGTTCGAATACAGAATCGTCAGGTTCTCTGAAACTAATATGACTTTTCGAAAATGTGACTATCCGTTTGCGTAGGCTCTGATAATGCTCCGATGGTTATCTGATGCTCCAGTGACTTTCTCGTGATCCTTTCATTTGATCTGAACAACTAATATGGCTGATTCTCCAGTTCAGCACGTACATCTTCTGAACTCTAAGATCACATATATTTATTTTTAGACGTTTCAGCAATACAGCGGCACTGCCAGTCTCTCCAGCCGCACGACTCCGCTTTGTCTGCTGAACTTTGGTTCTCTTTTTCTTGTCTGAAACGAAATCCGTCTTCATCCATTCTATCACACTAGAGCACACTGAACATTATCAAACATGACATCTTTCTGTCCAGAACACAAGACACTTGAATTGTAGGTTCCAAGCGGTGTCCGGGTACCTTGTACGTATACAGCAAAATCGTAAAAAGTTGTAGTCAGTCACAGAAACCAAAATGTATCCGACTTGGGTCCAAGATCAACACTTCTGAAAAAATAGTGATGTGTATCTTCTGAGAATGTCTTTTTGTTCGACATTTCTTCAGGTGATTTGAGTTTTGAATGTCTAATTTATTGACATTATCCTATAAACCCCTATTAAGAGAAATCTTTCTCATTTCCTGGTATATTTCCATCAAATGTCAAAAATGTTTAGTCTTCATGAAGCTTAATTTCCGGTTTGAGAGCGAACTTCATTTCAGTAGTAGATATGGGCGTTGAAATGTTATCTAGTTGAAAAGGAACACATTCATCCAGGTCGGATATCGGGAACACGTGTAGAAGGTACCTGGACACACCTTGGAGCTTTTGTGTTTTGCTCTGAAAAGAAAGGAGATAACGAAACGGAGGGAAAGATATAACATTCGTCGATAGCATTTGTGCTCAAGAGTGTGAGAAAGGAAAAAGACGAAGCTTTTTTCAGACAAAAAAAGGAACGAAAGTTCAGTAGACGGCGCGGAGTCGTGCGACCATGGAGAGACTGGCAGTGCCGCCGTCTATACTGAAACGTCTAAAAATAAGTAACTGCGTTCATAGAGTTCAGAAGATAGACGTGCTGAACTGGAGAATTAGTCACACTAGTTTTTGAGATCAAACGGGAGGAGTACGAGAGAATCACTGGAGCATCCGATAACCAGCGGAGCATTATCAGAGCCTACGCAAATGGATAGTCACATTTTCGAAAAGTCATATTTCTTTCTGAGAATCTGATGAATGTGTATTGAACGAGAGGATCACGAGAAAACCACTGAAGCATTGTAGAATCATTGGAGCATCATGATGGAGCACACGAAAAGTGTAAGATCATGCTTTCGTAATAATGACGAAGTGAGTTTCAGCTCCAAAAGTGATCGAGAGGAAGAACTCGAGAGGGATTTTAGGGAACCTAAACTTAAACAAGATTGGAAGTTTTTACAGCTTCTGATCAGCTAAGATGAACCTTCCGCAAAAGGATGATAATAGGCAGAATGTAGATCACAATGAGCTCTATCAATTGCAGAAAAAAAACAATAAAGAATGTTCGAGGACTGTTGAGCTACGATATTTGTTTTGTTTTCGAAATGGCTAACGGAAGACCTAAGAAATACCATATATCAACCCAGCATTTTTGACTCGCTGAACATGTTTTTATGAGGCCCTTTACCGTATCATTCCTAGTTCTGGAGATAAATCTTCTCCCGCCCCTTTTCGTGATTCTCTTCCACTCAACAGATTCTGAAACGAACATGTAGGTAGCGAAACGTCGTCGGTGTTACAAAGGCTTTATTCGAAATTTTTTCTAATCCATTCCGTCATTTGATGTGCGTTTCACGAGCATCCACTAACTCTTATCCATGTTCAGTCTTCCAGCATCCCATCTACTGAATACATCAATTTATTGGATTTGTCATCAGTGAAATAACAACGGTTGATTGTATGTTTTGTATGAAAATTGATGAAATATTGTCCAGCTGGAAAATAAACAGCTTTTTTGCACATCTACACTGTCCTCTATTTGACACACCCTTCCGGCGACAGGACCATCAAAACAGTTACCTCTTCTTTCGACAACAACAAGAGAGGTTACTCACTCACTCGCCACTGTCTGGTGGCCTAGGATCTCTCACATCCCGTCCCTCCCCTTTTAATGGCCAATCATTTTTTTGCGAAGGCCGTCATAACAGTTTTCATACCGGGTATGTGCTCTCTCTCTTCATTTCCACGAATTTCGTTTCATCCTGTGTAGATAGTCATCCAAAGTTTTCAATCTACTACTGCAGTTTAGTGATTGGTAATCTTTTTTTTTCTTGTCACATTGTTGTTATCGTTTTTCACTAGAGATCTTCAGTCAGAAACCGCTCGATAATTCTGCTCTAACAAACACAACCGGTGGCCTAGGATTCCCTCACCTTGCTCCTTTCTCCATTCTAATTGAATAACCTGAGCAATGGTTATAGTTGGAGAATGTGAGGGGCCTAAGATTTCGTTCATTCTCTTTCCTCTTCTTCTCAGTTGGCGAATCAGTTTCATAGTAGATAATCGACTTCAGTCCCTCTATCTTTCTAGCAAACTTATTTCATAGCACAAGTCCGCTATTCCCCCACTTTCAATTTCCGCAGTATTTTTTCATTTGAGTACAGGTAGCCTCACAATACTGTTCATCATCCACTATGGCTCTGGCTATTTCATGACGACAAATGTAAGATACTGAAATTTCATCGTTCAGGCCATAACAGTCTGAATTACGGCCTAGCATTTCGCACGTCGCTGATCCCTCTGTTTTCTTGATCCATCATTTTTTGCGGGTGACCATTTAAACTGTATTTTCCGTCTTGTTTGCCAGTTTACACTTTTGCCAGCTTTCAAATTTTAAATTTCAGTGTCTTTCTTTTTCCATCTGAATACAGATTTCTAGCCGATACCTGCAATTTTTCACTGTATCTCCGCAAAATCCGCATACATTTTTTTTCACTTGACCAATAGATGATGGCAACTGTCAGAAACTTGATCCTGATCCAGTGTCGATGGCATTAGAAACACAACCGGTGGCCTAGGATTCCGCTCATGCTCTTCCGTTTCTGCTTTGTTGGCCAATCAATTATTGCTGTGAACCATCATTTTCAGTCCTTTACCGCTCAAGGATCGGATTTCTAGTACGAGACTATATTGTTCGCCAGTTCTCACTTCATGTTTTCAGTTTTCGAACCCTTTTTATCCGAGTTTCGATGTTCAGCCAACTGTCAATGTTTAACTGTGGTTCGGTGATTGTGAATGATCACCTGTCTCGACGAATGTTCTTTCTTGTTTCCCACTCAACCATTTTAAAAATGAGAAAGTAAAAGTCGATCTTGAACCATTGCTGACGGTTACGGCCTAACAAGTACAACCGATGACTTTGGATTTCTCATATGCCTCTTTTCCTCAATTGAGCAATCAATTTTTGCAAGGACCATCATAGTTGTTCCACTCTCTTTTGGCAACAACATTTTCCCTTTTTTCCACCAAAACAAACTTCAAAATTCCTGTCTTGTTTGATGCTCAGTTTAGTAAAATGGTTTCAGTGGTAAATTTTGTTCGTATTTTTTTTACATTCGATGCTTTATGCAACTCTCTCATTCTCATTATCGATATATATATTTTTTTTTTGATATTTTTTTTACAACGATTTAACACTCATGTCAATAGACGAGACCTAGAAAATGCGATGGTGGCCCAGGATTTCACAAATCTACACTGTCCTCTATTGGATCCACCCTTCCGCCCGCGGGGTCATCAAAACAGTTACCTCCTCTTTTGACAACAACAAGAGAGGTCACTCACTCACTCGTCACTATCCGGTGGCCTAGGATTTCTCACATCCCGTCCCTCCCCTTTGTGGACCAATCAATTTTTGCGAAGACCGTCATAACAGTTTACTTCCTTCTTCACAAAAACTAGAAGGATCACTATTCTTTTTACCAAAACGTTTTTTGCAAAATTCTGCTCGCTTTATGCTCATTTTTTGTACAATGATTTCTTTGGAAATTTGTTATACACGTCAGTTTCCGGACACCCGTTATTTTGTGCAACCTCCTCATTCTCATTATCAATAAAATTTTCAATTTTACAGAATGTCGTCTCTCTCTTTTCCCGGTTTCGCGCGCGTGCCAACCGTAGCTCAACTTATGGAGATGTTCCCACGCCCGGTTCCTCTCACCATGAGATTTGGAGGCGTGTTCTCCGATAATAACTGGGTAAGTTGATACAACTTTATTCGGTTCTATTCTTCCGTGAAAAGTCAAAAACTTCTGGGAAACGTAACTGAAAACTGATGAATAAAGTTCTCGATATTTCGTTCAATCAGTTTGGTCTCGAATCTTCATATTTAAAGTTGACAACTGTTTTGAAAAATAAAAGTTTCTAACTACAAAAATAAAGAAATAGTGGTGTTTTACACACATTTGTAAATTTATAAAAACCCGGATCTTTGGACCATATTTTTCCAACTGAACTAAGTTGACCACTTTGCCCTAAAAATGACCCCCTGAAATATCATTATGGCTGGCACTGTAAATAGGATAAATTATTGGTTTTTGAAAGAGCGAGTTGACTATCTGAAAACATTTTTGAAGTTTGAGATTAATCCTTCAGAAGATGGCAAACACCATTGAAGGGGTGCACATGATGACATTGCACTATCTTTTGGATGAATAATTTTGAATTTGTATCAGCTTTCTATATATCTGCCGATAAAAAATCGCAGGTACTGGAAATCGCTCATGCTGGTTAAACTTGGTCACTTTGATTTCACAGTTTCATAGAGTTCATAGAAGTAGTCATTAGTGAGTGGAAGCCCTCTAGATTTCGGGGTTTCAGACATTTATTTTCAACATTTTTATCATCAAACTTTTCAATTTTCAGAACCCCACTGGCTCACCACAATCCCCTGTCGACAACGCAGCCCCAGTTCAGCCAGCACCTGGACCCCCCATCAACCACAACAACAACAACTTCGTGAGTTGATTCATTTTTATTGAGTATTTTTTCTTCTCAAGAACATGAAAACATACTAGTGTTTTCCAAAAAAGTTCTCTGACTTTCTTGTCGAAATCATAGCAATAAGAACCTACTCTGTTCTAATAAACCGACACTCTCTTCTAATGGCTTCAACCGAATTTATCTCAGTTTCGTAACAGATACCACAAAGAGAATGTCATTTAGAAAATGTTCCTCATGTGTTTAAAGTTTTGTAAGTTGACAACTTTCTATAACTGTAACAGGAATCGAGACAAATTTAAGCAATGTGGCGGCATGGGGGTGCTGGTCTTAGAGAATATACTTTATAATGTGTTGCGGGGTAATCCTTTGAAAAACTCCTAAATCTGTTTTTTTTTTCAGAACCAACCACCACTCACCGATCCGCACGAGATCCGAGTTCAACAACTCGTCCAGCGTATCGAGAGCCGTCAAATCGAGAGAGCGTTTGCGGTGGATCGCTTGCTCGAGCGCTCGCCACTCACGCGCAACGACCGTGTGTCGGCCTGGATTACTGGTGGCTCATGGACTTCTTATTAATTTTTTGTAGTAGATAAAGTTATTTTATATTAAGTTTGTTTTCTTTTCACATTCTATTTCATTCTCAAAGTTTGTTCGTCGTCGTTCTCATCGTCGTTTTCACTGCCATTCTCTCTGACTTCTGAAGGAATTCACTGCATTCCATCAAATCCTAGTGGAATAGTTCAGATAATGGAGCTCAAACTTGTTCAGTGCAACCAGAAAGGTATGAGTTTTGGTGGCAAATGGTCAACTTTGAGCAGTTAAAAAAGTATGTTCCAATCGCCCTATTTTTCTGGAAACTTGTGAGCGTATTGAGCAGCTAGCGATTCATGTTAAGTAGAAAACTTCTTTCAAAAACCACAATCGAAATAGTCATGATGCATTCCGAATTTCGAGATTTTTCGACCCTTTTTTTTCTTCATGACAGAACTAACCAGGTTGTGCTCTTTGAAAAGAACTGTCAACAGCAACGATAAAGATCTATTGCTTGATACACTCATCAAGTTTCAGATAAATCGGAAGATAGAAACATACTTTTCCTACTGCTCAAAACGGACCATTTTGCGCTGAAAATTACCAAAGTTCATATCATTGCATATTGTATTCTTTGGTGTCTGCTGAGAAGCATACCAAACGTGAATTTGAAATCAGAATTCGATTCATTTCATGAAAATCACAGTACACATGAAAAAGTGAGCAAAAAGCAGTAAGTACCAACAAGTAATAAATTAGCAGCTAAATTTCAATAATAGTGAAGTTGTATCTAACCCGTTGCAGAAAGCCTGTTTCAAACCAATGTACTTACAAAAAAGCTATGGTAATAATTTAGAAGATCAAAGAACAAGAATGATGAAACCTTGAAGACTACAGGGCTAAGTCGAGAAGTTAAAGAATGAGAAAAAGTGCAAAACTGGACAAGAAAAGTGTGACAGAATACGAAGAGTAGGTCATGGCAGAGTTACAGAAGTCTCTTTCGTTACAAACACACATCAACTCAGCTCCACCTTCTTCCAGCGGACGGCGGGTGCACTTTCCAACCTGAAAACAGATAGAGTTTGATTTTGACTCGATGTCGCCGACGAGAAGTCTGTCTGATTTTTAACTGGACGGAGGGATCGAAGCAAACTGATAGTCCCCAAATTCTTGGAAAATTGTAAAAGCAAAAACTGAACTTGTCAGAAGATATAATTTTTAACAAGGAGCCGACCAAGGTTAGATTTTTAACCAGCCCATAAACAACTTCCAACCAAAAGGTTCAAAACTTGTAACATTTCCAAAACCAAAACTCACTTCAGTTTGTGCATCTGCAGCATTCATGCAACCTTTCTTCACGATACCATCTCTTGTTGTGTCATCTGAAACTGAAATTGAGGTCATAAATAGTTCACTTAGGATTGAAAGTACCTGGAGTGTGCATTTTGTAACAGTACTTTCCCTCGCAAGAACTGACAGAATTTCCGATTTCCTTTTGACATCTGACAAGACCACCTGAAAAAATTGTGAATTGTTGGGTGGTGCACTTGTGTTTTTGGAATATCAAAACATGACTGAGTGAAATCAGTGATGCTGTATAAGTTAGAACATTAGGAAATTTTAGGGTAACAAAACTGGAAGCCGACTACATCCCGATTCCAAAATGTTGCTTCAGTTTCTGGTGCTCAGTTTTTTTTTTCAGGTTTGGAAGCTTTGGAACAAAACTATTGGTCGCTTGAATTGACCATGAGGTTTTTTTTTTGAATCCAAGAGGCAGGACGGACAACATTTTATAGACCTCTGTTCTTTAATTAAACTTAACAGACTTGAAAAATGTTTTTAGAAAAAGGTAGCAAGACTAAAAATGCTTTACAAATCCCCATTTTCAGAAACATCGGTTGCTAGAAAAGCTCAATGTTGTCAGTTTTTTGATATTCTTTGCCCAGGTTTCTTTAAATTCGAGTACTTTCCTCATTTTTCAAAACTTTCGAAAATAACCTCAACGCCCTTGTCTCAACGCGCCACCCCGGCACCACCAAGAACCGTATTTTTGCAGATAGAGTTACGAAATGTGATTCAAGTATCCGCAATGTATATCATCTTGTCAAATACACAGTGGGTGGTAGACCGTACTACATATTTCGCAATGAAACAGCAAGATCCGCGGTTCTGGCGGCTTCTCGGTATTTTCTTATTGTGTAATCAAACAAATAAAGCTTACTGTTTCTCTGTCGTGTCGATTGTGCAGCGGTGAGAAAACCAACAACTGTGAGGAGGAGTAGAAGGCAAGCTCTTGATAGTTGAGTCATCGTAAGATTTGACGGAATCTGAAATTTTTGAATGTATTTTTTTGGTTTTTGAAAAACGAGAGAGGAAGAGATGGAAACGGAATCACAAATTACTCAAACGAGTGGAATTGATAAGAACAGAAAAAGCACGACAAACACGGGGTTGAAAGGAATATGCAGTGCAAACCAAACAAAATGATTGAGAATATTTTTCATCAAAAGAAGGGCAAGAAAATGGCGAGAGAAAGTTTTGAACTATGTAGAGATTTAGAGAAACAAATACACCAGCCTTTGTCGCCCCACTTAATTCAATTATAGAACGCCAGTGGAGGAAACGAGAGTGTGATACATAATCAGAAATGCAGGATGATGAGGATGATGAGGAATTCATTCCATTGGCGGCAGGAAAATAATCTCTGAAACAGAAATGGGAGAAATGGGAAAAAAATGTTAGGAATGTGGAGAGTGACCTAGTTTGAAACAAAAAGTGGGGGAAATGAGTAAAAAGGGGAAAAAGGAAGCAGTGGGAAATAGAGATGGGGAAGAAAATGGGAGAAAAATTGGTTTCGACGTCATCTTTTTTTTGTGTTGTTTCTTGTTCTTAGCATCCAGAAATTCAACAACCAATTTAGTGAACAAGAAAAAAGAGTTTGAAATTTGATACTCGACTCAAAAAAGTGTAAAAGTGGTTTCAGAATTAGGAGGCTCAGGTTAAGCATCGCAATATGATCCACCGAAAATTGCCCAAATGCGAAAACATTCGAGAAAGTGTGGACATAGCCTTGGTTGACCTGTACCTCGTCTCACACACACACTTCCCTCCGTTCCTCTAAGTCTCCGCCGTCTGAGAAATAATGGAGGAGGTCTCTGATGGCCGAGGCTTATTAGATTGACTGCGCAGGCGGACGGGAGTCTTTATATTTGTTCAAAGAGTCACTTAAGGAAAGGTGATGAGGAAAAAGTAAACGGGGAGGAGAAGCTCGGGCGAAACTGAGGCATCGGACACCTGAATGGGAGAGCCGCCGGTTGGAGGTTTTTTTTCGATGAAGTGCTTGTTTTTGAATTGGCTTCTGTTCCGAAAAGAACAGTTCAAAATACTATTCAATTATGATGATCAAGAAGAAGAAATATCATACTTTTCTTTGGAAAAAAGTAAAGTTTTTTCAATTGAAAAATAGGCGATTTTCCAAGATACGTCATTTTTTCATGTTTTCCAGTGGAAGCACAGTATGAAAGGCTCGTTATTGTTCAGGAATTCAAAAAGAAGAATGAAAAGTATCGCGCACTCGAGAGATGACTCATCCACGTTTATGTACGCATATGTTTGTTCATAATGCCAGAAATGACCTGTCTCTTCTTTCAAATGCGATTTCGAGGAGGAGTGAGATCGAAAAGGAAACTTTTTGCAGAGGAATATTATGAAGGGGTGTAGCCTTGATTGGAAGTTGATTTTGAACGTATTTTAGTGTAGGCCGTATGGTTCTATGGTTCTGAACTTGACAAACTAGAGAAAGTGATAGGCATGACCGTGATGGTCGGTATGAGTACCATACAAAATTGTGGAGGTCAGCAGTAGTTTCTGAAACTCTCAGTGTAATTTTCAAAAACTGCTCTCTCTAATGGTATCAACCAAATACTAGACTGTCACTGCCACGTTGATAGGATTTTCTAGTAAGAATAGAACCAAAATAAGTAAAAATTTGTTTTCGCCAACAAATGGTCGCACCGCTTTTCTCACATCTGACAATTTCATTTCTGTCTCTCTGCCGCCTGAAAACCTTGACAACAGCGATACACATTATAAAGTTGTCAAGTTGTCACAACGCTCGCCTCCCCTCTCTCCCTCCGTTTATCAATAATTCGTCATTCTGATGTTTCATTGCAAGAGCATGAAACAGAAAAAAAAATGTAGGGAAAAGAAGAGATAAAGAGCAAGAGATAGGAAGAATGAGATGGACAGAAAGTTGTTGGGTGTCCAACTTTCCCTTCATCTTCTTTTTTTTGTTGCATAGGCCGACCACACATTGAGCGGGAAAGAACTGCGGGACAGACAACTGAGGAAAGAGGGAGGGCAAAGAGAGGGTGAAAAACACGGATACTTTGATGAATCGAAAGGCCAGGCTTGTGTTGTGGGTGGCAACCAACTAGTACTATGTTGGTGTCAACTTGTGTTGCTAGATGGAAAACGAGTTCCTTTTTTCCCTCTCTTTTCATGGAAAAGTTCTGCATGACGCAACGCTTTTTTGATGGCTTTCGAAGCTTTTAATCTCAGGGGAGTTTTTTTTGGCCTTTGGAAAAGAAAATGGGTGGAAAATCGTTGAATTCTATTTCGAGGAATGTCTGTTCACACATATATTCAAACAGTTTTCTCCTTCTGGCAGATGTTCGGTCATACTATGGGCTTTTCAATGTGCTATTCTGCTTCTTGTGGAAACTTCTAGAGGTCACGATTCATGGGTAAAAAGAAGTTGACCCAGTAGCACATTAGGAAACCCAGGCTTTTCCAGATACAGTACATCTCAAAAGTATATAGAGTCTAGTTACTTTCAGTGCTAAATACTCCAAAATCAACGGTTTTGCAGCCTCGGATTATTTTTCCCAACGCCCCGATTTTATCGAAAAATTGTGGGCTTGTTGAGAAACTGTAGATCTTCATTTTGTGTTGTTGAGAAACTGTAGATCTTCACGTTGTTGACGATTTCCTTTGGAAATCGCTGACAATTCTGAATCACATTTACTGACGGGATCCGGACTTTCGGTTCGAGTCATTGCCAATTTCCAGCAATTTTCTGGGAAAATGATGATCCAAAGTTACTCAACTAATCCACGAATCAACAGTGAAATTGGAGAGCGGGGAACCAATTTTCGATTTTGCACTCAAAATCACAAAGTTCCATATTCTTTTGAATACTTATATGTATAATAGAGAAACTAATTCGGAACTCACTTTTTCGATTGTGTTGAAGGTGGAAAATGATTTGATGTTGTTCTGAACGTTTCATATACCCCTCCCCCATAAGTCGCTAATTATTCGAAATGAATATTCAATGATTGCATAATTGGTTTTGACTTTCATTATCAACAACAAAAAGACCAAATTCCATCAACCACAGATCCCGAAAACAAATCAGGCATTCAATCCGGTATCTGGTTGATTATCCGGATGAGCGGCAATAAAAGCGGGTATCTCGGCAAGAGTAGCATTGATACGATTGACCGTTGGATAGTCAGACAGATCGAGGTTGAATCTGAAATGAAGATTTTCGATTGCAATCGGAACCGATGATGAGGAGAAGGGGAAGAGGTTATACTGATGTTTATCTCTCTTTTTTATTTCTCACTCATCCTATTCTTCTTCTTATTCGCATTGCATGTTTGTTGTATGACTAATACGTTTCGGATTGAAAAAGAGAATCCGATTGAAAGTTGCCACAAGTGTCTTGTTTTCGTCTTCTCTATTATGATTCTTTCCCCCGTTTAATCTGACCACCCCCGTTAGGATGATTCAGCAATTTAGTACCAGTGGATACTCGTAGAGACCACCAAATTAGATAAGATTTGCAGAATAACAAAGTTTCTTACCGGTTAGCCGAGTAGATGAGTGGTGGGATGGCGAGGTCAGCAATGGTGACTGTGTCTCCGACGGCGTACTTTCCGGAATTTTCTTTGAGAAGAACCTCGAGAGCGGTGAGACCTTCGACGACGAATTGCTTGGCGAACTGGAGTACAAAATAATAGGTTGGAAAGTTCTGAGTTTTCTACCTGTCCGCCGAGTCCAGCTTCCTTCTTGTTGAGAATCTGGAGCACCTTGAGGTTATGAAGAGGTTGAATTCCAGATGTCACCTGAAAAGCACCTTATTATACATTTGTTATTCTCTTAATACTTACCAAAAGAGCGATGGCTCTAGCGTGAGCTCTTTTGATGGGATCCTTTGGCAATAGTGGGACCTCTGGATGAGTTTCATCCAGATACTCAATGATTGCCAGACTCTCGCTGATAACATGACCGTCAACGACGTAGGCTGGAACTTTTGCAGCTGGATTGATGGATTTCAATTGGTTCTGAAAACTTGGCTAAAAAAATATCTGACAGAAAAGATTGCTTACCTTTGCATCTTCAGAAAGCAAATCGACGGTCTTGTACTCATAGTCGATGTTCTTGAGAGCCAATGCTGAAAAAAATTTTGGAATGTTTTTTTTTTTTGAAAAATCTCATACCAATTCTGACTCTCCAAGAACAAGACGACCTCCAGTACGAGTAGAGGATCGGCTGCTTTTCCGACGACATTTCTGAAATCATAGAGTTTTGTATAAAAAACAAAGACGACTCAACAAGAAAAAAAAGTCGAATGATGACAAACAAGTCAAGAAAAATAAAGAGGCAAGGAGAGAAAAGAAGGGTCAAAGATGGAATGGCGATAGGATGATAAGATTGGGTTGATATGACCATGAGATGGGTTTTCGAGTAAGATACGCAGGTTAATAGAGGGGAGAAGGTGTTTACGTCCACGTGGTCGTCGATGTCAGTTGCGAATGTTGACCAGTATGGTGTTTTATTGGGAGGACAGTAAACAAGTGGAATGCAAAAAGTTATCGAATTATTGTGTGTATGAAAAAATAAGAACAATGATTGAAGATGATTAAATGATTGATGATCATTTCCCGTGAGAGGGAACATCCTTATGAATTGATACAACTACTCAGAGGTCATAATACAATTCATGGGAGCATTGAATCGTTTTTTCCAATTTTGTTTCAGATCCTGAATCTCCATACTTGACTTGCCACTAAATATAAGAAAAAACATCATGTTTAATTGCCAAGATTCTTAACCCCATTGTATCGGACAAATGTGATCCCAATTAAAGCAATTTTCGGAAACTTGCAGAAGGTGTCAGACACCAATTGCTACAAACAGAAATGAGGAGTGTATCTATAATCTCTGGCTGCCTTCAAATTTTTGTTTTCTGTGCTTCGGATTATCTTTCTATTTTCAGAACCAACAAAGCTTCCAGAATTTTCGCGGAGTTCTTTTTTGTCGTTTTTCAGTTCTCTTCAAATAAATTCGCTTCCTGAAATTTCGATTCAGAAGAGAATTGAACAAAAAGAGAAAAGTTGAACTTGTGAAAGTTTAAAAAAACAAATGGTCAACTGCACCTGAGCAAAACACAACTACTGGTTCCTTTGTGAACACATTGTCATATAACCACTCTCCGCCAACTTATTATTATTTTGTTTTGATAATTCAATTCTAGATTTCTGACGAATTGAAAGACGCATTGAGGTGTGAAAAACTACAGAATTCAGACTGCAGCTGCAATTTTGTGGTCCTTAAAGTACAACCACCCACAGACTCTTTCTCTCTCTCTCTCTCTCTTTCAATTTCCTTCTCCATACTACTCCTAACTTCATGGTTTTGTGTTCGATTTCGTTTTCACTCTCAATTTGAGAGTCTGATTCCACAGAAATAGAAGTCTCATCAAATTTTTAACGGAGAAGAACAATTCCTGATATCTTTTTTTCGGAACTTTTTTACAGTTTTGTGATTCACCAAGGAGCTAGTGCTTTTGATGAGTTCTGACCAATTCCGAGAAATTTACGTGTTTGGCGCTCGTAGACACACAACAAACAATAATTTCTTTTTATTTTTTCATTCATTTTTCATCCCAAATTGATGCCACCTCATAACACAAAAGGGTGAAACACTGCCCTCCCATATTCTCCTCTAATTTCGTATACTATTACGTGCACGTTGGAAGGACTAATATTCCATTTTCTGTCAGTTAGAATTCACAAAGCTCCAGAATTCTATATGTGTCATATGCATTCTTTACATTTTCACGCTTGCTGCATATTAGTTCATGTGTTTGTTCGAAACAATGTTGGTTCGAAATTTTGATTCTGTAGTTTTTTCTCTCTATCTGGACTTCATTTTAGAATTTGATTCCTAAAACCATACATCATAGATTCCGCAGAAAACCCAATATCCTACAAAATTGGGAAGAAAGTACATTCTGAAAATCGCGTCATTCTAAATATGACAAAAGGTACAATTTTCATAAAATTTTAGAATGATGTTTTCTGAAGGTGTTTTTCATACTTTACAGTAATCCTTATGTAGACATCTTCAAATTTTATTTTTCATGTTTTTTTTCCAGTTTTCGGTAGATCAAAATCTACGTTCAGAGAAAATTCGCTGCCATTTACTTCAAACTGCTGCCACATGACACATTCCTAAAAGATGAAATCTAGAAACCTCTGTTAGTCTTCAAAAATAGCCAGAAATGGGGAGGTGTGTGTGTGAGTGCGTGCAGAAGTCGTACACCTAATCCTCTATCTATTTTTGTTCAGTTTAGTATCCACTTCTGTCCACTAGAAGAGAACATTAGTGGAATCATGTGTCTTATGAAAAGTGATAGTGGGTCGTTCACGTTTTATGACCCAATGATGACTTGATTGCTTCTTTTTTTTCTCGAAATTTGGACAGTTTCGTTACTGGTCTCATGTTCTCTTTTTCTGGAATCGATTGCTTTTTCAAGTTCTCATTGGTGTTCATAGATGTTTATAAAACGATGCGAGTATTTCGGTTTTGACCGGACTGCTGAAATTCGTGCGAAATTTTTTATCAGTCAAGTCCAAGAAACCAAGTCTTGTTTGAAGAAGATGTATTGTTTCAATTCCCTTTGTTCAAACTCCCTCGTCTATTTTAATTGTGATATGTTATCACTTTCCATTCAAGCACTTCCATACGTAGTAAATCTGTGATTTCTAAATAGAAGTTGTGGTTTCTGATTTGGATGAGACGGTGCTCATTAGCATTTCTGTTTTCTTGTTTTCTCTGAAATCAAGTTCAAAACTTGAAAATTTTCAGATTCTCATTCGAATCCCCAGTGGCAAGTTCCCCTGGTTCAGGGTGAGAAAATAGTCTTGCTCAGCCGACCTCTGTCTTTTATTTTTGGACAGCATCTGATGCCATCCGGAAATTGGTGGACATCAGTGTGCAAGTGTACCCTTTTATCCAGCTCCATTTCCTCTCTTACTAGTTTTTGTACCTCTTCTTGGGTAGACAATCAGAAGCAGTCACGAACCAGATGAATAACATCCATTGGATCGTTTTATGAGTCTAGACTCTGGACTCGAATGTATTTCGAAGAGTGTTTACGTCACAGAGTTGAACTGTTCTCACTTGGGTAAGGAAAGGTAGATGATTATTTGATATAGTCTCATAAATTTAAGTGATTTCAAATCCCAAATCGACCAAAGTAAGGGCTCTAGTCAAAATGCCATTCGGAATTAGAACCGCGGAGGAGTGCTACACTAATCTCCAAACGTCCTTATTTCTATTTTGTTTCTAGTAAACGCCAAAACGCCCACAACAGGAAATTTCGAAGTGAAACGTCATTTAGAGTTGTCATAAATATGATAGTATACATATGTGCATGATGATATCGACACACTCCAATTGTTATATACCTAGCATGTCATCAGAAGGTGTAATGTAGTTTGGTGTTCCTAGCAGCTCATTATTTGTTCACTATAAGGGAGGAGTGAGAGTTTTGTTTTGCGAGTGAGTATATCTTTCTATCGGAAGCTGTTCAGATGTACCAACCGTACTGGTTTTGCGAAACTACGCTTGACACCAACACAAAATTTTACTTCGGTTTTCGCACCATATCTCCATATGGACCACGTCGTCAGTTTTACAAGTTTCCACTTTTTTCTAGTCAAATGTGTAAGCTCCTTGCTCTTATTCATTCAGAATGTTCCAGAAGCATTTTCTTGAGCAATTGCAAATATAGCTTATGCTGAGTGCATTAGAGTTACGCATAATCCTTTTCTCATCCCTACATGATATTTTCATATGAATGAGTTTCCGAATTCAGACTCTTCTGGAGCTTTCTTGATGTTCGATGCGATGACGTATCAATCACCCCTCGTTTTTGTAGTTCCCAGAAACCACGCCTCCAGAGTGCATCGTATTCTCGGTACCGCCTCCTGCATTCTTCACTACGATTTCCTCATTTCCTTCCTTTGCTCTGCCAAAAAGGGTAGGATCTCCTCCCTGCGCCGACGTCTTTCAAATCCATAACATTTACCCACCAAATGCCCGAGCCCCTCCATGCTTATTAACGTGTAGGGTATACATAACGAGCTTCTTGCGGCAGGTGCCAGTTTCATCGGAAATGCACTGGAGACAAGTGAAAATCGCGCGGATGTTTTCTGGGGAGGACTCGGTCTTTTGAGGAAACTAGGAAGTTCTCAACGATTCGAAAAATCAGCTTCTGATAGGTTAACTTTCTTCTTTGACTTCTCACTTTTGAGCTTTTAAAGTGCACATCTTGAACAACACCGTCTCCCCATTTCTTGCTCTGATCATCTGCTTTTCCCTGTCGATTTCAATTCATCTCTTCACTCCACATTCTTCTGTTTTCTACACGAAACGCTCAAACAAATCCGAGAAACTTCCTATCAGTTGGTTGTTACGAGGGAGGATATGTTGCCGTGTCACATGCGCTCCATGTTTCTCACCCTAGTGAGCACTGTTGTGTATATTCCCACACACATTCGTGTTTTACTTCATTCTTGCTCCCAATACCTTTGATACTTTTTGTTCGTTTCAAATTCAACCAAAAATTTCTTTCAGAATGACGGATAAGATGGCACCTATTCTCCAACTTCCACTAATCGTTCAACACCAATTGATTCAGTCACTGGATGTGGATGACATCTTTACCTTTTCCATGACCGGATCCAGTGCAAAGAACACGATTCGAAGAATGGAGTGGCACATTGTCGCCACCATGATGGATTTCCAAACCTGTATCGGAAGAACAACCATCATTGGAACGGATGGAGGATTGACTGAGAAAGCAACGAGATGGAAGATCATGAAGAACGAGGAAGGGAACTTCATCCCACAGATGAAGATCAACAAAACTGTTTTCAATATCACGTGAGTTTGAGATACCGAGATGCTTGTGAAGTGTGAAGAGATATACGGTCACACAGTATGTGATGGATATCATTGGAGAGAGGAAATTCTGAAACGTGTTTCTGACTTCCAGACTTCCAGATACGATTCCAAAGTCTTTTTTTTCGCTGTTACTCATACCATTCTTCACTATTGCCGTGATCACAGAATCCCCATTGTTAGTCAGTTCACTTTTTCAAGCAGTACTCTTTTAGTCAATTCAACCCACTGCTAAAAACCGACTCGTGGACGAACGACGATTTCCGCAGATGGTTCATCAGATGTTCGCTTATTCACTTCAGCGATCTATTCGGATACTTGCGCAGAATCGGAACGTCCATGCTGTTGAACCAAATGAGAATTCTCGCAGACGGAGGAGTGATCAAACAGTGTGAGATTGTAGACCAACATGCGCACGCCAGACAGATCACTGACTTCTGCAACCGATTCTCCGGGCGGGCTCTGATCCTCCGTCCAACTGTTCAAGGGGCAATCGACATCAACTGCAGCATCATGCGAATCGCACACGTGTTCCTTCAAGATGCACCGTGGCTCACTGGCGCCCATCTTCTTGAGTTCACCGGCAAGAATTTGTTCGCGTTCAATACTACAATCTACACAGAGGACGTGGTTCAAGTCGTCAGAAAATGGATGAATGGGACCAGCAACAGACTAAGATCTATTGTGTTGACTCTGAGAAATGGAATTCCATTCGACCGGGAAGACGTGATGCGGAGCGTGCCGGAAGCGAAACCATGGGATCGTGAGAAACGGGAAAGATTCTACATCTACAAGGAGAGTTGGTGGGTGTAAACTGATCACGGCTTATTGTATGTACTTTCATGTTTTCAGGAAGATGCAAATCTTGACTCCACACATGAACCTTCTGGACTGCGCCACCGGTATGGACATCATCAGGGAGAGCGATGATATGGTTGCCACCATTCGAATGACACCAACCGCATTCTGCTTCTTTGTCTGGCATCGTCGTTTTCCAAATGCCATGCGTGGAAACTAAACCGATGAGATTATTCTAAATGTTCAATTTGATTCATTCTTACTGATTTGTCATATTCCCCGCATGTACTAATTAGACACTTTTAATTCTTCATCTCCATCTCCAAACTCCCATTTTCACCCGTACTTCTGACAACCTTCTCATTTGTTTTAACTTCAGTTTATGATTATTTTCAGACTCTGAGTTTTCAATCATCCCTATTTTTGATGCCAACCAATTGCTATTCTTGTTCTATTGAACCTTTATTTGCACCTTTTTCACCCTATCTTTTCTCTCAACACTCATCTCTGAACGATTCATGTTTTCTTTGTTCCTATACAACTAGCATGAGTTGTTTTGAGCTTTAAGTTTCTGCTCAAAATTAGTTCCGTTCTTACTCACCGAGATTTTCCAATAATAAATTACAGCCTTTTCACGGACACATCCAAGTGACCAGTTTTCTGGAGTGTTCGAAACTAATTTATGAGATTGCTGGAAGGAAGAAAAAAAAAATGAAACAAGGGAGAGTCCAAACCTCATCTGTCTTCCCCCTCTGTTTTCTTCAAGACTGATTCAGAAAACGAACACTCTCTTTCCTTCCTCCCCTTCTCTCTATTTTCTCTGTGTGCCTGTCTTTCGCACTGAATTGCAATTTATTTTATGTGTATTTTCTGTTCTTTCCTCCCAGTGGTTTTCGTTGGTTCTTGGCCTTTCTTTGGAAGTCGGAAGCACATATTCTTTGCTTGAAGAACGCTTTTTGATGTAGGACATCTAGAGGACACTAACAAGAGCAGATGGTCAATTCATCACATTTCTTTCGATTTCGATCTTTAGACCCCGAACTAGCAGCTTTTCACCCATCGTTTTTCAAATGAACGTCGTCCCGGATGACATGAGCCTGTGAAACACCATTCGTCGCTTTTTTTGTCGGACGTAAATCGATTGAATTGTGCCACGTCGAACTTGTCAGGCGATTTGATTCCCACGACGAATCGAAAGTGAGTGCACATGTCATGAAAACACTTATCATTTTCTTCTCCTCTTTATCGCTTTCACTCGAAGAAAAAAACGCTGTTTCTTTTTTTCACTAAGCGAACCAGTACGAAATAGTCGAAGGGAAAAATTGTCGCCTACAAAAAAGAGGTTTATACACTTTTCGTGCTCTCGTACCAATTTCCTTCTGATCAAGTGTGAGTTTGAATATTATATTTTGAATACAATAGTAGTAGTGAAGATTCAACTGAAAAATACATTTCCCCTATATCTTCTGGGTTCGTTGGTCTATACTTCTTTCTATCTTCATCTTTCATTCTCTGCCGTTCTCTCATATACTGGACCGCCATTTCAAATCGAAAGAAAAATTTAGCTGGTTCACAAAACGGGAAAAAAGAGAGCCAGTGAGCACCTACCCTCGCAAGACCCGTCAGTTCAGCCCACTGTCCTTCATATCAAGTTGTCTCATCTGATTTCCTCCACATCAGATGTTTTCTTCCGGCTGTTTCAACCCGTGCTATTATTTCTAGAACATCTTTAGACGCCCCAAAATCACCTCAGCTTTTACAAATTCTGTTCAATCCTCGAGATGGTTGTTTGAAGGAGTTATCTCGGTTTCGCGTATTTTTGCATCATAGACGTGAAATGGTTTTGAATCATCATTTGTTGCAAAATACGACCGACGAACAAAGGGCAATTTACTAAACTTATAGGGTATATTGCTCATGGTATTTGAGAGAGAATGTGAACAGGTGCTTACCCGGTGTTCATCCGTCGTTTCTCTCCCTACTAGCCAATATATGGGTGTAACTCTAATCAAAAGTGCCAAACACAATATGACCACGTGTCACATCTGCGTCGTCTTCACAATGACTCAGTATTTCCCAACATTTCCATTACTTGAGGTGTGCTCTGCTCTGTTGATGCCAAACCGATAATTTCGAGTCTTGATACTCCTCAAAACCAAAGCCATCCTCGGTTCTTTGATCAGACTCGTAAAGTTTTTTTTTTCCAATTTCTCATCGTTCTTTTAACAGAAGAATTCGAATCTAAACTTTGATCTAAAACCAATCTCTCTAATACACTTTTTGCCATCTTCGAAGGCTCCCATCCAGTCTAATTGCCTCTACTTTTCTCCTTTTATGTTAAAAACAACTAGAAGGTTCCATAAACTTCACTGTCTGGACGCCCTCTTTGGTCTCCATTTTGAATATAAAAAAATATCGATCTGAGCACAAGGACAAAAGCGAGCAGAGCGTCTACATGTTTTACGACCTGTCATTATGAAAGCATCTGTCTCCAAATCCTTTTTTGGCCAGTTTCCCCTCGCTAGCCTTCCCTCTCAAACTAACAATCTCCACGTCTCTGTGTAAACTGGACACGTGGACAAAACTTCGATGCGCCACGTGTTCAATTTTCTAATGACACTGTGCTCTTCCACCTTATCATTAGGAAAAGTGTGATATGTGGAAGCAAAACCGATATTTTTGTGTTCTCAATTCGCCTTCAAACAGATAATAATTTTTTACATTCTTCAGTCAGAAAGATATGAAAAATGTCGCGGAAACAAAAGTGTCCACACCCACAATAATGCGTCGTGTTGATCATGTTTTCCTCCACTCAGATCAGCTCGTTTCGTTTCTCTTTCTAGTTTTCTCCTGAACTTTCTCCCTTCCCTGCTCCCCACACCAGTCGTTCGACCAAAAGAGTTCAAATCTGGATTTTCACTCTGAACCAATTTCTTTAATACACTTTTTGCCGCTTCAATGAGGGCTCACATTTAGTCTGATTGCTTTCGATTCCTTTCTATAATGTCAGAAACGAATAGAAGGTTCCATAAACTGCACTGAAGTCGTTTTTTTTTTCGTCTTCTTGTCTCGGTTTTCTCTCGTTTTCCCATTCGCATCGAGAAGACGTATCGATTTGGGCACCAGCGCTCCGAACACCGACGTACATCTTACACGACTTGTCACTGTGAGTACGTTTTTTTCTCATCTATTTTCTTGCTAATGTCTGTTTTCTCGCTTAACCCTCTGAATGATATTCATAACGTATCGATGCGTACCCATAGACTAAAATGAGCAGAGCAACTACATTTTACACGACATGTCACTGTGACTATACGTTCTTCTCTTTCTTTTTCCCAGTTTTTTTTCTCTACAATCCCTCTTATTCATTGATGCAGCCCAATCCGCAAAAGTTGGCACTAATCAACATACATGTTATCAAAGATGCCGCGTGTTTATTGAGTTATTTTCAGATGTCCTTGAACCTGGGTGATTCAGATAGGTTGGCGCCATCACCAAATGGATTCTCGAA
Organism: Caenorhabditis sp. 40 LS-2015; assembly: GCA_900536305.3. NCBI lineage: Eukaryota > Metazoa > Nematoda > Chromadorea > Rhabditida > Rhabditidae > Caenorhabditis > Caenorhabditis tribulationis. The sequence goes on along the minus strand of LR546195.1, from coordinate 48,596 downwards.
AGGACAGATAATGGATGAGTGAGTATGAGGGGCAGTTGATTTTCTTTTCCAGAATATATAACTGTCTGTCACTTTGGTTGGTCATAATTACTGCAGAATATTACCTGCTGAGACTTTTTTGCAAGGATTATAGTTCACGGTCAACTCAATTTTAGAAGTCTACAACATCGTCTCATCTGTTTCAAACAAAATCCCTGAAAAGTGTATTTTTCAGAACCTACGTACAACCAACATCCTACAACATAGAGCAACTTCTTGCAGTTTATAAGAGAAAAAAGAGAGATCTCATTTACGCGAAAAAGGGAAGAATCGCCGTAGATGAGTTATTGTTTAGTGTGATCGTTTTGAATAGGGACATCATTGGAGTGTTGCAGTGCAACCCAACCACCAGTTTGGATATTATGTGAGTTTGAAATTGATTTCGAGAACGGTAAATCTGACTATATTCATTCCAGCCAAACGGAAAACAAAGCAGGCGATGCCCGCTGGTGGATTCAAGTCGCTAATGAGACGGAAGTGTGGAAGGCGACAATGCATCTTTTCATGTTCCTTCGAATCGAATTGCCCGTGAACAGTCACAAATTTGAAGTGGATAACTTTGTGCTGAAGGGAGAGAATATGAGAATCGTGGGAAGTGCACTTCGACAATGCGATCAGTTGAAGATGGCATATTGTGAAGAAGAACAAGATGAAAATGGTATCAAGTACATTCTGGAGAACTTCACAGCGATGAAAGCTTATACTCATGGACCAGACCAGCGTCCACCGATGGATAAGGTTGGTGAAATGGATAAAATGAGTCTAGCAGAAGCTCTTGTTTTCAGCTTGAACGATTCGATAGCGTCCATTTCAAGTCTCCATCATCATGGATGACTCTGGAAAATGTCCTGGCAACAAACTTCCACCATTTGGAGCTTGGTCACGGCAAGGACCTGGAACTGAACATCGTTCACAGTATTATCGAACGCTGGATGTCGGACTACTCCAAGAAGTGGCACATCATGCGCGTTTCTTATGTTCTCTCAACGACAGCCCAATTCCCCCAAAACAAATGGGTTGACAGGAAACGTCCTCGGTACATTCGGTAAGACGCGATTTTTTGAAGTGTAGTAGTTTAGAAAATTTCAAGTTTTTTCGGAAGATAGCCTCGCGTCTTTTGGTGGATAAATTTCAGATTCAAGTTCAGGTCGGAATGTTTTGAAAAAAAAATATTGGAACGGAATTTTAACCAGGAAGAAAATGAAGAAAACATAATGAGGGCCTGTGCTTGAAAACCAAGTCGAAAAAAAACGTTCCAAATTCGAAAATGTCAGTTTGCCGAAGATACACTTTTTTGAAATCTCGAAAGTCCAGAATTTTTAATTTCAAAGTTTTCCAATGAGAAAAAAAATTGACAATGTCATGTTTCCAGATACTATAACCCATTCCTTGGTTTTCGTATGAACATAGATGGCCGATATGGTACGGACTACTACAGAGACGACGGAAAAGTTGTGACGGTTATCAGGACGCCGTCCGAAGGGAAAAAATGGCGAGGCTACAGTGATGTGGTCATCTACTTCTGGGATCTCTCGTGCGATTGGGATGTTTCTCCGGATGAGTACAAGGAATTGGATAAGTTCTTCGGACACGTTCCCTACTGGCGACCAGTGCCGGGAGAGCTGCCGACTGGACACTAATTAACGTGAATATATTTCATACTTTATTTGGAAAGCAAGGAAATAAAAAAATGATCAGTACAAAAAATCTACCGAAATAATCCGAGAAAGATCATTATCACATGTTCACTGGAAGCAGTTGTTTCAGAAACCGGAGCACTACGAGGGGAAGGAAAACTAGCACAAAACGTACAGTACCTTGTAGTAAAGTATGCTTTCGACAATTTTCAGTTGAGAGCTATGAAGAATGGTCATTGTTGAGGTTCTGGGATAATGGTATTCAGTATTTTTTCTGGAAAGCGGTTGACTATTTTTCACGATTCTCAACTGTCGAATAGTATATTTTACTGCACGGCACTGTACAATCCAAGTTCTATTCCCATTCGAGATCATTATTAACATTATCTATAAAAAGTACACTACATGACTATACAGACTTTCGAGTCTTCCACGTTCTCTCCCTTCTTTCCTTTCTTCTTCTCGTTCTTCTTCTCGTTGACCGCTTCGAAGATCATGTTCTCTCCGGACGACTTATCGGACGACTTTGAGCGTAGCATGCTGCAAGAAAAAACCATTGTCAACAAGTTCGAGGAAGTGAAGTACTTGTTTGTTTTTACTAATTTTGTCAACATTGTTGTGTCCCTCCGAAGGGTGTCTAAAAACCAATGAATGTCTAGGGTTGGGAAGCAAACACTTGGGTTAGGACAAAGAAAGTTGTGAAATATTTCAGAAAATATTTATACCTAGCGATTTTTGACATCCTCCGATTCCGAGTCGGTGCTGACTTATTCAGAGAAGTGATCATCTGGCTAAGCACCTTTTTGGCATCTGCAGAATTGCTGGAGCTGATTTGAAGGAACGAGCAGCGAGGACCTAACTCCTGAGCCAACTTTTCACCCTGAAAACTGCCGTCTTTGTTTCAACCATGACCCCTAGATGGTACCTGATCCAACACTGACGTCATGTTATCATCGAGTCCCTTTCGAATCTGTTCCATTGAATAATGCCTTTTCATACCGTCTCGGTCATCTGATTCATACCCTGGAAAAAAGTGTTTGTGTGCGTTGAGGTGTAACACTTTAGATTCTCCTATGAATCATTTCGAGTCTTTCTGCTAACCTTCTGACGTGGAATTTGTGTGTTGCGATGCGGTCTCCTCCAGAATCACCTCATCCGAATCGCAGATCAAGAGGATTGGGAGCTGAAAAAAACTTTCCCTTTTCATTCAATTTTTGTGTTTTATGAAATCTTTCTGCCCATATTGGGTTACAATGTCTCACGTTTCATGTTTCCCTCTAAGGTAAATATCATGTTACAGCAAAAAAAACCTCCAGTGAAAAGTGTTTCAAAGTGTCCATGTTTACATTACCTTCTCCCCATGTCACATTCCTTCATGTCTATGAACCCATGATCCATCAGCTGTCCGAGACAGAGGTTGAAAAAAATTGCGGGAAAAATTGGAAAATCATTCTGTCTCTCTCTAGCAAGATGGTATTTACTCAAAGAGCAACCCGTTCAAACTCGCAAACTCTTCTTCTCTCTTGTTAGGCAAATAGTCAAAGTGGCAGAGGTTTTTTACATCTTTCTCTTTCTATGTTACTATTCCTGTGGCTCGATTCACAGCTGTCTCTAGTTGTGTGCTAAATTGGAATTCGAAAGTTCCTGGGAAAGTTTGAATTCCAAATTTGGTCTTTTTCTATAATATAATTTTGGGCTATGGGAAACCACGCGAAGTATGAAGACTCGTAATCCGTGTAATTTCCGTTGCACGGAAAACAGAAGCCCTGCTGTTAGGGATGATGACTAGAAATAATCTATATAATGCTCACGTTTTTTCGATTCTGAAGCGGTTGGATGAGTGGCTGGAGTGCTTGCAGGGAGTCAATGTTCACCGAGGAATAGTAGAGGATGGCAAAGTCGGCGGCGGTCAGCGCCATTTCTCGGTTTCCTGTTCGAGCCTGAAACAGGTTAATATGAGATTTCATACGTTTTTTTGTTATGGGGTCAGTTTGCTGTCTAGAGAATGACTTGATGAGTATCATTGGAAAGCGCATGACTTGAAACGTCTTCTTAGATTTGCAAAGATTTCTATGGACTTTCAGAACTAAAGGTAAAAACTTTTGAAGTCGCCCACAAACTATCTGAAGAGTAAGAGTGAGTAGCCTAAAACTCGACTTCTAAAGGTTTATAGCAATTTTCAACATATGGAATGACTGCTTTAGTACATATAATGATTCCTATATTCTCAAAGTTTCTTAGTTAGGTTATATTCTCGGCCAGAAAAACAAGTACTGCTTAGAATCCAAGAAGGAACATGGGAAAGTATAAGAGAAATCGTGGGAAAAGCTACTGACCAGTGGGAAAACCGCAAAACTAGAACTAATATTCCAAAACTTCTTCTCCTCTAGTCGGAATATTCAAAGCTCACAAGAGACGAGAAACATCGTGTATTCCCACTTGACTCTTGTCCTTTTTTCTCCCGCAACTGATCATTCATTAGTAACCGGAAAGAGATGTTCCTTGTCTTTGCGGTAACCCAAGTGTTTCTCACATTGCCCCTTAATTTTTTCGTGTGTACCAAACAACCGGCTGACTGCTCCTCATTGCAGACCCATCAAATAAACATTCTAAGGAAAAGAGTTGTGAAAACGATATTATTTTCGATTTCAGTAACTAGGGATGACGAGATGTGAGTCTCGGGGTCAAACAGAAGAAAACAACTGGAAAAGACCACTAACCAATCCAGGATCGGTGATTTCCACAATGTGTTCGGTGCCCATGTGATCGACTGTAAGATAGTGCACATCTGGATAGTGGACGTGTCTCTCGTAATTCGCCGCTGCATCGCAAAGTTGTTTGAACTGAAAAAAATTGTGTGGGTGAAACAAGAGAGAGAAAGAGATTTGCATCAATTGAACTCTGTTACAGATGAGGCACATCAATGAACAGTTTTGTAGTGTGTAGTGACAAAAGACGGTCAATAGTTGTTTCTGTGACTTTTGAAACTCTAGGTCACAAAAGCCAAAGCTAGCATGAAAAAACTTACGAATTGAGTTTTATGTCCTGTGCCGAGTATCACAGCTTTTCTTTCATTCCGTGTCTCCTCTTTTTGATTGGTCATATCCGTGAACTGAAAAAACAAACTTAAAAGGAGTTTAAAAAATTTATATTCACAAAAGTTTGAAGTCAGGGTTTTGACTTCTCGGAGCATTCGAGAGTCTCTCATCCGAAGAGAAACGTCAAAAAATGTCAAAAAAATGCCGTGGTGAATCCGTGAATCTCTAAGTGCAACGCCACAACGACACAAAAAATAGACAAAGTCTCTAGGTCTCTTCCCGCTCGCGGGGTCGCCAGGAAGGCGAAAAAGAGAGGAGATCTGGCTCCGCCCACTTTTCGCGTCGCTTCCTTTTTGTCGTTTTTTATGGTGAAGTGGAGCATCAGTTAGCTCGAAACTAGGAAGAAGGGTTGGAAAAAATATCTGGTGACTTTTGAAAAATATGATCGAGGTTCGAAATTCGTAAACAAGTTCCGAGAAAAAGAAGAAAAATATGGTCTGTGGTGGCGTTGGAAACCGTCTGACAGACTGTAACAAAAAAAACTAGTTGGATATTCAAGTTGTGGGTCAGTGTTCAACAAGTGATTCTGCTAACGGAACTGTTTTCGAAATACCTCGAAAATCAAACCTTGCTCAACTAAAATATAGTATCATTCTGGAGTTCAGGAACTGATAAGAGGCGGTCGTTAAAGTTTTGTGTTGCATGGAATGTTTTTTCAGTGATATCATTTTTGGCCGGAGCAGAAAAGTTACGGATCTTTGCGAAATAGTTTTGCAGAGTGAAGCACGTTTTATGGGAAATTGGGATGTCAATGATGACGAGAACTAAAAAATTGACTATCGAAAAACAATTCGACTTTGAGGGCCAGTTAAGAGCTTCTGAAGTTCGCCCTTCTCCACCACTACCTTGATAGTAATTGAGTAACTTCAGAAGATCTTAACTCGACTTCTGAAAGTCAACAGTAATTTTCAAAAAAGTGAGAATGACAGGGGCCTGGGCCGAAATTACCGCCTTTTCAAAACATGGGTGTTCAAATACCGAAAAACTACTTCTACGCTATTTTTATCTATTCGCATTTCCGATTAACGAACTGTTATTTCTTCCGTTCAAAATATGAATCACCACTTTTCTTATCTCAATCGGAAAAGGTATTTTCCAACATCCGCCGCTCCTCCAAAAATAAAAATCATGCCCAAAACATTTTTGTTCGCACTTCGTAATCCGATCAAAAAAAATCACCAATAGTGTCCATTGTATCTTTTTCCAGTGTAGAAGATCAGTGAACTTGAACCACCGATTTTTTTCTTTTTTCTCCGATCAAAAAAGAAAACAGAGGAATCGTGGGTGAGAGTGGGCAGATGACAAGGAATTTTTTAGGTAAACAACAATAGCCTACGCAGAGCTAATAGCGAATTTCGAGAACTCGATTTCGAAAAAAAATGGTTCTGAAAGAAAATATGAGAAATCATGTTTGCCAGTCAGAATTTAGGCATAGTCGCACTATTTACATCTACATGTCCAAACAGTGCCCGCTGGAACTTGTGTCTGACGATGTGTGTCTCACTTTAACCGTGCTTTCTAGGTTTTCAGTTTTCGGGTTGATAAAAAACATATGAAAATCGAATCGTCTGTTACCCAAACGTGAGTGTGCAGATCAAACACAAAACTTCGAGTCACAAAACACGCTTCGGGAAGTGTTGAGAAGTGTCGGGTCACAACTGTTGTTGACCCAAGTAAAAAGAGCGGTCTTAACTTTGGTATCCATCGTGTTAGAGGAGAGTGAGAACTGATGAGGGATGATTTTTTGGTACTTTTTGAGTTTAGTTCGGATTTTTTCTATTTGACACAATAAATCGACCTCTAGTACAGCGTAGTACACTTTTGAAACTGTTAAAAAAACTAACCTCCACAAAGTCACTTGATTCCTCTCCATCACTGTGCGAGCCTCTCATTTTTGCACTTCTTCCTTCAAGATTTTTGGTTTCAATTTCGAGCTGAAAATACGACATTTATAGCAACGTTTCGATCACATGAAGTTTCTGAAACGAAAAGAAGAAATTTCTGAACCAAGTTGAATGAACGATTGTTCTTCATTCTCATTGTGTCCGTTCTTATGACCGCCGTGACAAAAAAAAACTTGGTGTCAAGAAGAAAAAAAAAAGACAAAGAACACAACATTTTGTGGCGTCTATTTTTTGACGTCTCCATAGTGAAATTCTAGACATGACGATGACAAAACGCAGAAAAAGAGCACATCTTCGAAACAAGTTTTGTTTCTGAATAAGCCAACGGGGGACCTAAAATTGTGATACAAAGAAAAACTTGAATGATTTTTTAGAAAGCTGGAAAATAAAGTCAAAGACGTGAGATGGAATAACAAGGGGTGAACCGTGTTGAAAAACAAAAAATTATAATAACTGAAATTTTTCGAAAATAGCAATCTTGTGAAGCATGAGAAATCGTCTTGCTCTGAGACTTCATGTTTTGAAATTAGTATATTTTTATAGAAACAGAAGAAAGAATACTGAAGCAAGTCAAAGATTGCCAATATACCACCTGTTGTAGATATCTAGAAGGTGGGAATAGAGAGGAAAACTAATTTCGAGTAGGGGCTGAATAATTTATTGTGACTAACTCTTGTTCAAAATTTACGACAATTCGCGGTGTCTATTTCTGAATGAAAATCATTTCGTGAGATTGCAGATTGATATCAAGACTTCTCAGCATTGAAATCGAAGCGAATGCAAAGAAAAACGTGTGAAGGAGAATGAGACGCCGGCTGTGTTGACACGGCGATTGATAATGCGTAATTGCACACACACCTGCACGTGCTCGTAACTTCCTGAAATAACAGTGACCTGATTTTTCCCTTATCGCTAATTTTAAGCACTTTTTGAATTGATGGGAGTGGCGACAGACGGGGCAAGGAGGGAAACATCTAAAATCAAAACTCAAAAATCGAATCATCAAGTGGAGCTTTGTTTAAAAGGATATTTCGTAAAGTTCAGTGGAATTTAGAAAAGTAACAGGAAAGGGACATAAACGGGTCTACAATAAGACAGGGTAGACTAAAGGACCCAACTTTTCAAAACTTGTCTTTCTACCCCATGCTACGGTTTGTTGCTGGGCCTAAAACTCACAATGAAAAAATTTCAATATCTTTAGTTTCCAAAGCATCGCTTTGCAGCTGTTGGTATGAACTGCGGTATTCGCAAACTGGGAAATGACACTTCAATCTGTAATGAGTACCGTTTAAAAGAGGAGGTTTCGAAACGTACTCTACCACTTCCAAAATCTGCGCTCGATCTCTAGAAGTTGATATATGTGCTTCCGAATTTCGTTGCGTGTGTAAACTTCAGAAGGTCATATCTGAACCTCTGCCGGTCGAACGGTGAATTTAAAAATGAGACAATACGTTTTAAAACCTCTTCTTTCCAATGGTACTTATCACATACCAAAGTGTTATCCGTCTGTTCGTATTAATCATCTGTAAGTCGAGAAGGGGGGGGGGGGTGTTTGAAATCACTAGTCGGACCTTAGTGAGATTACGGTCAGGAATTCACTGCACTCCGGCATGTTCGGATTCCAACCAGCTTCCGATCTCGGAAAGAAAAGCACTGAATACTGTGACGTTAGGGAAAATGTAATCATATTCCTTATGAGCCAAGTTGAGACTTTCCCAGAGACAGAATATGGAGTTGAGAAGTAGCCTTTGGTTGAAAGCTCCGTTCATTTTGAGGACAGCGTGATTCATGAAAAATGAAGCTGAAGTCATCTTTATGGTCTTCTGTAGATTCAAAAAAACCTGTATAACGTCTTTAAAAAGATTGGATAAAGGGAGTTTGACTTTATTACAATCTGATCAAATTGTTGTACTTCTTGTCAACAAACGTTCTGCACACATTCCCACTGTGAGAAAACGTCTTCGTACCCTTCTTGCACTAACTCTGTCAAGTACAATCTCAGTCACTGAGATTGAGATGTGCCGATTCTGTCATTTCAACTTCTTCCAATTTGAAGTTCATTCTCCTCAATGTTCACCCATCCGTGGCTTCATTTCTTCCCCGCTCCCCAGAATGGCTCAATTAGGGTTCAGGACAAAACAAGTTTTTGAAACACATAGAGAGGGAGAGGCTTCTGAGAAGGACGAGTAAGAAGACATTTCCTTCCCTTCATCATCTTTTTTCTTCAATTCGGGTCGACTCCTAGGGGCCTATTCGGGTCGGTCTCTCTTGATGCTTTATTGAAGGAGTGGACGTCGTCCAAAAGTGCTTCTTGTCTGTGTGTCCCCTTTCCCGCGTCTCATCTTCATGTTTTTGGGGCGGAGAAAGGAAGGGAGGAGTAAGAAGGCTTGGTGGAGAACACGGAGAACTACAAAAAATGGGATTATGATGAGTGTCGAGTCAATTTCCTTAGTGTCCCACATTTTTTTTGTCCCTACTCTTTGTGCTCTTCTGTTCAGATGTTCCGTGTTGAAAATGTTTTTGTCCAGCTTCTACGTAAGATTATTTTTTCAAAAGTGAGCCAATTCCACTAACTAGCCCTACACGAGTCCTCCGTGTACTAGTCACCATATGTTTTCGGGACGCATACATCAAAAATCCAAACAAAGGAGAATACGACGAGCGATACAAAGACTAATCTATGTCAACCTTTTTGACGGACACCCACCATAAAATGGGGAATGTTTGAAGGAAGCCCCATAAAAAAGAGGGGCCGAAGACAAAGGACAACAACTCATAGCCGTATCAGTATTTATCGGTCCCCGGGGGCATATTTCTCTGTCCAGGAGGGTGTCACAAAAACCAAATGGTTGGAGGAAAAAACGTAGATACCTAAACGAATTTCTGAATAAAGTTTGAGAGCTTTTTGAAGAGAAGAAATCGCGTTTTTTTTCTGTGTTTTTTTGGGAATGTTTGGATACTGTATTAAGAAATTTTTTTGCAAAAGTTCCCATGATCCCTTGATGCAATTTATTTTGAAATTCAATTTGTAGTTTATGATATATACATTTCGAACTTTTCAATCTTCTTTTCTCTTTTTCTGTGTTCAGTGTTCAAATTTTTGAGAAGACCTTGTAAAATGAATGTCTGACAAAACATTTTCACTAGCTGTGATTGTAACCAACTGTTTTTATTTTGATATAGGTTTCTTTTTTTGTCCATAACGTTTTTTTTTCTCTTACGACATTCATACATGGAGACTCTTCGTGGTCAATGTTTTTGCAAATATGCGTTCAGGTAACGCTAACCCAAAAAAATTGAATCTGGCATTGAAATTTTCATGTTTAGCGTGTTATGACTTTCTCAGTCTATTCCAATTGTTAATGATATTTGAATTCAGTTAAAATGTTTTTGCTGTGAGCCACATGAAAAAGAAGTTTCGCAAGGTCATTTCTTGAATCCCATTAGCATACTGTCAAATTTTCCCATACAGAGTCAGAATCTCAATGTACTGTCGCTTCACCGTGAACCGAATTAGAAACTGAATTTCAATTACCACCACCAAAGACTATTCTTGTAAGATGTTCACTTCAAAAACCTTCCTCGTCTCATCACTAAAACAGAAGCCTCACTGCTTCTCAAGTTTCAAACAAAACTTTTTGTTGTTCCTCTCTTTGCCGTTCGGACCCTTAATTACTTCCCTCGACTAACTAGAGTCGACTACCGCGCAGAATATGTCGTTCTTTGAAAATGCGTATAGACAAGCCAAAAAAGTAAAATATAAAGCGACACAATTATCTGGAAAAAAACAGAAGCACATAGGGAGAAAAAAGCGAATCACCTCTCCAATATGTCGTTAACGTTTTCTCCCAAAATGACAAGGAGGTAATCGTTTTTTTTGTGTGTCCGTCTGTCTGTCGGTGAGGAAAACACTTGGAATATTTCTCGCTGCTTATGAAAAGTAATCAGCTTCGGTGGGAACTTTTTCTGGATTCGTTTTGCGTGAGAAGTTCTACTGATATTTTTCATTTTTCAAAAAGGTAGGACATATAGAGCAACTCTTCGCCCATTTTCAGTTGAAATTGCTGACTAGATAACGATACAAAATGAACCGTCTTTTGCAGAACATTTCTTAACAGCTAGAAAACTTGGCATACTCCGAAGTTCAGTTTTCAGTTCTATACAGTGTCAATCTGAAGAATACTTTCATAGCATCTGTGTGTATGACCATCAAGTCCCTGTACCCTAAAATATTTTTCCCTAATACCAGAAACCAATAGAGCACCCACTACGTAGTGAGAACCAACCGGATATGACCGATTATTGTGTCATAGTGAAAGAGATACATACTGCAACAAAGTATTCCACCCACCACCTATTATCTAGTGATGGTGACCAATGAAGATTGGGAGTTGTAAAGTTTGAACTTGTAACTCTTCATCAGTCGAAAAATCAGTTCCTTGCTTTTTCTTTGTTTCACAAAAAGTTTAAACTGTTTTTTCATTTTAAGACATTCTTATAATCCTGGTCATAGTGAAATCAACCATTTGGATTCAGATTCTGAAATTAAGAATTTCGAAATTTTAATTCGAGTTGCCGCTGTAGTGATATACTTTTTTTTTTTAATCGACTTCTGGTATAACTTTAGGATTCAACTTGACGAGATCTTATCCCTCTTAACGTGAATATTAGGCTCATTTTCATATTTGAATCTAAATTTATGAGGTCGATTTCACATTCACCTATAAAGTTTCAACTGGAAGAGTCGAGTAACCTCCTTCTCAGGTTTTTTTGTACTTCGATCTTCTTTTTTGATTTATGAGAACTACTAGAGACCGAGAAAAAAAAAACTACCAGACTAGTACGACTCACATGCCCCATTCATCGGATTGATTTACGAGGTGATGGGACAAGGACAGTAGCGCCCCGTCCTTTTGTCCACACTTGTCACGTTGTCGAACACACATTCAAACGACACCTCACTCCTCGAATCTGTTCGTGAAGTGGCACTACGAATGTCGTCTGTTGTTTTTTTTTTGTTCGTCCCGGGGCCTTCAGCGATTTTTCACACATGACAAATTTGAATCTAGCCATGTTTTTCTAGTGTTTTTTTCTGTGTTGTGCACTTTAAAAGATTTGAAAAAGTGTCAGAGATTTGGTGAAACTTGAGAAATTTATCTAATGACGTTAGGGGGCTAGAGTGACCTTAACCCGATTACTTAATCAAATCCAATTCTCGAATCTTTTCTTCTGCCGCGTCTTTTATTTTTCTCCAACCTAAATGAGATTTTCAGGAGGGTGCTCATTTTTCTCAGTGCACGTTTGTTGTGTTGCCCCATCCATTCTCATCAAATACAACTTTTTTTCCGTGAAAACAGAAGTCAAGGTCTTTCCCGCTACCTTTTGTGTTACAGTACTACCAGAGTCTAACAACTTTTAGCAGTGTCGGTGTGTTTTGAAGTTCAAAATTTTAGAATCGTTATTCATAAGACTTCTTTGAATATTTCAGAAAATAGCACTTTGTCTCTGAGCTTCATTTTCTTGTAAAAGTATTATAAAATGATCCTCTCTGCAAATCCCACAAGTTTCGATTTCGAAAAGAGAAAAAGGATTAGATATTTGAGGCTCTAGGAAAAGATTAATTTCAAAAGCGATTTCCGGCCAGCCATATTTCACCATTTCACACGCCTCGCCTACCCCCCACTATCGTTGTCTTTTCACCAAAATTTGTCCTCCGTGTTCTTCTCCACCACGGACAGCTTCTTCCGACGCCAAAAATTCCGCTTCTCGTTTACACACGGCTCCTTTGTCTTTCCTGTCGGTTGCTCTTCTACTACCAACCACTAATCTCATAAGCGGAAAAAGGGGGGAGGGGGAGCGAATGAATTTTGTTTGTATTCACAATTCGGATCGCCAGTGTAAATGAATTCGTCAAATTTCGGGCGGAGGAGTCAACTTGTAGCATCTATACAGCTGACGCAGGAGGAAGAGAAGGAGGTGGATATTGTAGGGTGGTACGGAAATTTTTATGGTGGCTTGGGTTTCGATCCCGAAATTCCGAGCATACAATGTTTACAATGCCAAATTTGATCAAGAAATTTTTTGGATGTTCACATTTTGCGTATATACATCAAAGAAGAAATTTCGGTTTTAAAGATTTTCAAAATTGTATTTCTCGATTTTTTTTGAAAATTTTGAAAAAAAATCTATCAAGCAACTCTGAACATTCATTTACGTAGTTTCTTAACTTACCGGACTGCAAATTCTCAAAACAATTATCTACAACAAAAATGAAAATTCACAGTTTTTCGATAGTTCCACTCGCCGTGCTCCACTCCAAATGCTCAAACATGAAGATTTTGCACTGAAAGTCAAAACTGCGGGATATGTTTATGGTACTGTATCATTGAGAACCAACTTTTTATTTGGGTTCCTTCAGTACATTTTGAAAGAACCAACACGAAGAAATAGTTTTCGAAGTTTCACATTTCAACCTTCATGCTAAAAAAAAGGAACATTGACACTTTGAAAATTCACAGTTCGCGATGCCCTCCGATCGCCTTCTTCACAAACACGTTCTCTTTTGCTTCTAGTTTCTGGATTTTTCACAATCTACAAAAAACTTCTCAAATTTATCTTCCAGATGTTTGATCTATTCCTCTTGTCTCTCTTTTGCACCTCCACCATTGCTGCGAGTTCCTCCTTTACACCTCTTTGACTAATTGCTCCAATTTCTTTTTCTCTCTTGTCTCCGCCGTTAATTAATGAAATTCCTGGTACTCGTTGAATCATGTGGTCCTCCAATCTTTGATTCTGCCCGTTTCCATTGATAATCTTAAATTCTGATGTGTTCCGTCTGGTTTGCCATTTCGTTCCATAGTACTAGAATCGCTCCCAATGATGTTGTTTTTTTCTTATTTTCCATTCTTCGGTTTTTTTTTGTCACAATCGTCTACACATTTTTATGTCTCAAAACCGCTTCAACGACTTTTTTATAGCACTTTCTATATATTTTTGTTCCGAAGTTAAGAACTAGAAATCTTGGTCTTCTTTTTCCCCTCTATCAAGCATTCACAAAATATATAATAATGAATAAATTATCTAGGAGCACACCGACAATAGTGTTCTTTCTATCATCACTTTTTCATTCGAATTAGAAGAATGAAAATATCACTGAAGAAAATTTTACCATACTCTTCATCGGATTAATCCTCTTTGTTGTGTCTGGGGTTTTATGAAAAGAGAATGTACTATGGGTACTTGAAACAATAAATTTTCAACAAATAATAAGCGAGCTTCCATCCTTCACATTTTCCATTCTTCTCGTTTTCCAATTTCCTCCCTCACGACACGTCTCGTCTGTTGTAGCATCATCCTCATCATCATCATCATCGTTTCAATTGTACTTTTAATTCCGTTCATAGAGTTTTATGATGAAATTACATCTTCCTTTCCCTTCAGTTCCTTGTTTCCAGGTTTTCTTCATAGGCGGGGGAAGTGTGTCGTCTTGAGATGCAATCATGGCGATTACAGTGAGCGAATTGTTGAATGGAGTCGCGTCCAGGTTGATATACGGTGAGTACCACATTTCAATTAGCCTATTTGTAAGAACCACGAGTTTCAAAATCTGCACTTTTGTATAAAAACGCTAGAGATCCAATAAAATCAGTTCAAAAGTTGAAAATTTTGAAAATCGTAGTCTCTACAAGTTTAAAAAGGGACACATATGCGTTCTTTTCGGAAATGTGATTTCAAAATTTGAATAGATCCAAAGTTTCAGTTTCTGCCCAGAGACGCTTCCGTAGGTATGGTTTTCCCATCAGGGGGCGGAGCTTAGTTTTCGGTCAAATTATAGTGGTACTTTGAATTGGATGGTTTGATAAGTGAACCTGGATCTATTAGGAGAATCTAGATGAGTTACGTCAAACATATGTACAGTACTCACAGAGTAGGTTTTCGAAACGTTCTTGATGACTACAGATCTCTCAACTTTTATGAAATAATCTGTCAAACTTGACGTTGTAATGTAAAATGTTTCCTTACCGTACTCACGTCGAATTCTACTTTATCTCAAAATTTTCAGAGGGATCCCCGTGCGATAGCCATCCATGCTGGAATGAGGGAAAGTGTCTTCTAAACGGGTCATCAAATTACTTTTGCGAGTGTCCACCTGCTTTTATAGGTCATCAATGTGAATATCGGGTGAGTCTTCATAAAATTCATGACTACAGTACCCCAATGTTCTCAGCTCTTTGAAATCTGCCGTTCTATCCGCTGCCGCACGTCTCCGACCCCAATCTGCGACATAGGAAGTTTTTTCGCCAACTGCTCATTTGTCAATCAACAAGGTACATGTATGGGGACACGTTGACACCAGGCATCAAAACTCACAGAACGAGAAAGACAAACCCAGTACCCATTGTGTAGTACCAACTGACTGACAAAGAATAGGCATGGACTGAGTTTGAGGCACCGAATACTTGATGAACTCTCTTTCTCCCTTACAACTTCCTATTCGTCGCGTTTTCTTGTGAGGTTCGAGTTCGAGGCTCCAAAAAAAGAGCAGACTTTCGAAACTTACTTACTCGAACTCACTATCATGTTGCTGTTTCCAATTTCATTTTATCTACTTTTTGTTTATGTTGACACGTGTAGGCTCATCAGAAGAGCGAGACTTCTTCTCCTTTTTTTCTTTATATCGTTCTGTTCAAAAGGAAAAACTGCAAAGACAGAGTGCGACTTTTTTAAGTGGATAAAAAGAGTCAAGATGGGTGTGTAAAGAAAAGACCCTCTCGAAGGAATGTTTTCCCATGTTAGGTCGTGTGAGTTTGAATGCCGAAAGTTGTGAAGTGAACGCTTCACTAGGGCTCAGACCTGCTAAAAGCACGTAGAGCTCTTACTTTTAGTTTTGATTTCAAGGTTCTTGATTCTTTTCTGAGTACTCAGTAATTGGGAAAGTCACTAATATAAGGTAAACTAACAAATGGAATTTTGAGACAGTACCATCTGGCGTTAAGGTCTCAATGGCTTAACTTGAGTCAAGAACGTACTTCCCTTTAGTATTCAAAAAAACAATGTTTTTGAAAAACGAAGCTTTTCAGTTGTTAATACTATCATATAAAATTGACCTCAGGGATCGTCCTCAGGGACTCTTCAGGGATCGTCTTACATGTACTGCTCACCAATTGTTACCCTCTGATCCGAACGACTATGGGGGCAAAAAATCTCCCACCCAGATATAAAAACTTCCACGAAGGGAATTTTTGAAGAAATTTTTTTTTCTTGAGTTATGACAATTTTTCAAATTTTCGAAAAAAAAAGTTTAAAATGACCGTATTTTGGTCATTTTCAAAGTTTTCATAAAAATCAAAGTGGGATATAGAAGAACTTTTTTTGCTCTTATTTTTTGCTGTCAACTTGTTTTGGATAGCTTTTGCCTAAAATTATGAAAACTTGTGTCAAACACGAAGTCGAAAAAAACCGCTAGATAAAATTTTTTTTAACTATCATAAAAATGTTCCCCATCATGAATAAAGTATAGAAACGTATCGCTTATAGTACCCAATCAGGCATTTTCGAAAGATAAAAGTCGATTTATAGGTAAAATCGACAATTTTTTCGTTTTTTTTCAATTTTTTTCATTTTTTGTTTTGTTTTTAATGAGTTTTTTTAACTTTCACATAAGTTTCTGGATGGTTTCTGAATTTCCAGTATTGTTTATCAACTAATAATGATCTTTTATAAAGTTTATAATCATTCTTCCCGTCCTGGATAGCCCTACTATAACTTGGGTTTCTTTTCTGTTTGGGCTTCTCCAAATTTACAGTTTTTCAAATGTTTTCTGTATTCGATTAATGCAATTAATTGTTCAAACATTCTATTCCGAAAAATCAAAAGATGTACCAACATGTGCACGCGGTATCTCAACAGACGTCTTTGATCTCAACAGGCTCAACAGACGTCTTTGATCTCAACAGACGTCTCTAAAACGCACTGTTTGTCGGCGTTGAGAGACAAGACAAGATAACTGCAAAAGTGTAAAGACAATCCATTCGTTCATACATTGTACTATTAACACAAAGTTTTTTGTTCAGGTCGCCAATATTCAAAACATGTCAACCTATGATGTGTTTTCAACCAATTCTCCCGACACCCACGATTTTCGAGAAAATTTCAAATGTCAGTTTCCAAGCAAATGTGAGTCTTTTGTTCTTTTAATTTGTGTGCCTTTGCAATTTGCAATTTTCAGTTGAATGGGATCGTCAAAGTTCGACGACTGATGCAGGATATGGGTCGTATTGTGGCTCGTCTTTTTCGTTGGCTACATCGAGGTACTCAACAGAAGAAGATAATCGTATGGATAAAATATCACTGGCACCTTCCATGACTTCGTACCACACAGCCAGACAATACTGCCCGGATCCACTTCCAGCTGTGGAAACAAAATACCAAATCTCGCCGTCAACAGAAGTGGGTTCATGTGCACTGAATCACCCGATGTCAATCGTCGAAGAAGAATCGTATAGTCGGGGTCTCTACGATGTCGAGAGGAACTGTGAAAGATTCGACTATTACCCATCAGCAACACGAGACGATAATTACCATGTGTACACCGGTAAATGTAAAGACGATCGGCTCCCATATCAACCAGCTATAGAGAGAAGTTACTGGAGACTAGGCCCTTCCGTGAACTATGTGGGAAATGATTACTCTACCTTCAATATCCAAGCCGCAGTCGATACCAAATGTGATAAGGTTTTCGAGAAGGAGAAGAGAACGACAAAAGAGTTCTACATGGAGGAAGCTATTCTTGAAATGGAACGTCGCCAGCGCAGTAATCGCTTCTGGCAGTCTGTCCATGCTGAGGTGAGACGAAAAGAAGAGAAAAAAAGAGTGAAAAAGGAAGAGAAAGAAAAGAAGATTGCCGATAAAAAGCTGAAGAAAGAAAACAAGAAACAAAAGGACGCGAAAGGAAAAGCTTCCAACTTATTTGAAGCCCTTAAAAATAAGTTCTCCGTTAAACGAAAAGATGAAAATACCATCAATTCGCAACCAACAAAGAGCGATAATGAGAAAGAAGTTCTTGATGCCCACGTTTCCGGAAAAACAGAAGCCGCCGAAGATTCTGTTCAATCAAAACATCAAAGTGAGACCAATCAAACGAATGAGCAATCAGAGAAGAAGGAGAGTGAGAAAAAACTTCTTGATGCTTATGATTCCGTGACAACAGAAGCGGTAAAGGATACTGTTCAATCAAAACATCAGAGTGAAAAGGTTCAAACCAAGAAGCAACCACAAAAGAAAAGAGCGCGCCAGGACGCGTTCAACCTGCAAACCATTGAAGAAGAAAATGAAGAAGCTGAAACCTTATACGATGGTCATCCGAGTTTGAGAGTTAGTTTTTCTGTTTGCGTGCCAGATAGAACATTTGCTTTTCAGGAAATTCACGGCACCGTAAAAACTCCGTTGGATGAAGAAATCGGAATTCAAAGTGCTTTTCTTTTGGACGCAGATGATGTAGTCTCTGCGGAGAAAGTTGGAACACAATTAACAACACAAGCAGTATTCCGATACTTGTATTGGAGGGTGAGTCCCCAACCGAATGTTTCGAGATCTACATTTTGACGTTCAGGTAGGAAAGCACAACACCGAGCTGCCGGATCAACGTTGTGCACTGCTTCATCCATCTGCTACATCAAGAAACGACGCATACAGTTTGTCGGAGTCCATGAAAGAGAATATTTGTTTCCAAAACTACGAAAACGCAAAGCCAAACATACTCATAGCTCCATTACATGAAAGGAACCACTTCGCGTTGAGTATTTTTGAGCAAGACAAATTGGGACATATTCGAGTGGCTGTTTTGGATTCTTTGGTCGGGACGGATAAGATGTTGACAGAAGAGAAAGCAAGGGAAATCGCCAGTAACTATTTTGATATGAATCGGAGTTCTCGAGTTATTTTGGAACACTCTACTCAAAGAGAAGTTCAAATCCAGGAGATAGGATCGAACGATTGTGGAGTGCTCACTATACACAATGCTTTTACCGAACGTGAAGGACGATTCGGTTCTGTTGTTGGACTCTTGGGCTGGTTTCAACCAAATGCGGAATCTGCCCGTTTTGACGACTAGGAATATCAAAGTCGTAGTTTTCCCAGAAGGAACGACAAGCAGACTTCAGCCTCTCGATTTGTCTTTCAACCGACAGTTGAAGCATTTCTTGAAAATTCTGGAAAACCGAATCAGAAGTCATCACCCGGATCTGCCTATCGGAAAACGAGAAATTCTTCTATCTATTCTAAGCTTCACCGTAAATCAGTTCCAGGCTGCAAGATTTGGTGGATTGATTCAGCAAGGATTCGACACGATTGGACTTCTAACTACGCCCCACCAACCATATCAAACTCCATCCGCCTATTGTTTTAATCTCAAAACCACAGCTGGGAACATCTGTTCGTCTAACAACTGTAACTCTTTTTCTTTTGTTCAATGCGCACATTGCGATAAATTGTATTGTGTAAAGTGCGGTCTTCAGCACTTACATTGAAATATTATTTTTTTTTCCTTCTCATGTTTCTACATTTTTTGATTTTTTAGAATAAATCCTTCAAAAACAAAAAAAAAATGAAAAAAATTGAAAAAAAACGAAAAAATTGTCGATTTTACCTATAAATCGACTTTTATCTTTTGAAAATGCCTGATTGGGTACTATAAGCGATACGTTTCTATACCTTATTCATGATGGGGAACATTTTTATGATAGTTAAAAAAAATTTTATCTAGCGGTTTTTTTCGACTTCGTGTTTGACACAAGTTTTCATAATTTTAGGCAAAAGCTATCCAAAACAAGTTGACAGCAAAAAATAAGAGCAAAAAAAGTTCTTCTATATCCCACTTTGATTTTTATGAAAACTTTGAAAATGACCAAAATACGGTCATTTTAAACTTTTTTTTTCGAAAATTTGAAAAATTGTCATAACTCAAGAAAAAAAAATTTCTTCAAAAATTCCCTTCGTGGAAGTTTTTATATCTGGGTGGGCGATTTTTTGCCCCCATAGTCGTTCGGATCAGAGGGTAACAATTGGTGAGCAGTACATGTTAGATATTTCATTACCTCATACCTTATTAGCTCAGCTTATCATCATACCAAAAATTTCCTACTGTACTTTATGAATATACAAACTACATGTTCACTACACATCCGCTCAAATGATGTTTCCCCTATTAACTCTGTTGACGTCTTATCTCATTTTGAATCCATTACGCAAACACATAGTATTACTTTCAAAATCCTCTTATCCCATCCAAATAGATTATGTATATAAATGACCTCGCAGGTTCATTTTTTATTCACATTTTTTATTCATTTACATATTGAACAGTCATTCGTTTGAATGATCTTTGTGTGAACTTTTGAGTTGTGTTTTCCCACTGAAGGTTGTTATGCTATTGGTTTGGTTTTCGCCTTGTCGTAGTTCGTCACCAAGTGAGATTTCCTTGAAAAACAGCGCAATTATTTTTCCTCTTTTCCTCCGAATCTATAACTTCCGGCGGTCCATATGCTCCCACATTCCACCGTACTTCTTGCACTAATTGGGAACCTTCCTCTGATTCAAACAATAGAGTAGAATCTGCCACTGAAAACTCTCTCTGATAGCCACGCCCATATCCGGGGTGTTTCCAGAAAACAGAAGTCGCGATAGACATGTTAGGAAAACCCGAGAGGAAAAGAATAAGACAGAGAGACAGAGCTCCAAGACATTTGTGAACACAAGAAAAGGTGCCTCCCCTTTTTCGAGCCACCCCAGTTTTTCATTGCTCCACTCAACCGAAAACAAAACATCACATCCATTAGTGAAATCTGGAAGAAGAATAGAGACAAGAAACAAGAAAGAAAAACACATCCAAGAATAAATAACTCTGCGGTGAATCGAAGAGTCTTATTTTAAACAATGGCATTCTCCTATACTCCCTACCATCTTTTCTTCAACCTCCCGCCCAGAAGATGTAAGTTAATGAACAATCATTTTGGGGGAACTTATTGGTACGTCTTCAATAGTTCCGTGTTGAAAATTATTCAATTATTATCTTACTAGTTTCCTTATTCCAACATGCTGTTCTTGGGAAGCATGATTTTTCAATATGGTTAGTTCCAAACAAAAAAAAACTTCCTGGTCAAAAAATTTGATACGAACACTCTTGAGACCTACATGTCACTTCCTAGTCCAACTCGTTTTGAGACGCGTATCTTCTCCTTCCGCATCGGATTAACATTCATCCTATAGGTACATTGAGCTATGATGTGGATGTTTCCGGGTTGATTAATTTTTGATCCAAAGGGGTACGGTAGGTGTATGATTGAGGGTCATCATTTTGATACGAAAAACCGGATGAAGAGATGACAAGGCGGAATAGACTTCAACCTTTCAACTTTTCAAATAAGATTGCAAAATTGGATTTAGTAGTAATCGAGTCTAACGTCCTGAAGAGGGTTTTGTTACTTGCAATTGTTTTCGGACAAGAGGGCATTTATTGTTTGAGAAAGCTAATTCTAGAGAACTTTTCCAGTACTTTCTGATAAGTGAATATTTTAAACGGAGTTTATCCTCCTTCAGTGTGTGCTGGGTACCATTAAAAAGAGAAAGTTTTGAAACGTTTGATAGCGTTTTCAAAAACGGATGATAAGCTCCAGACTTCGAGTTGTGAACTTCTGAAGTATGCCAGATGTCAAAAAGTGGTGAACTTTCAAAATACCTATGTAAAATGAGAATAATCTTACAGTTAACTACTTTTATATGTGCAACAAGAACGGAGATACATGTTATCAAATTATCTTACGATCTGCAATCACATATTACAAGAGTTTCTTGTTTGATATGAATGCAAGTTTCCAAGTAAATATTCTAGCTTTCATGATTTCGGTGTACTCACCCTTTTGAAAAATATCCGTTATTATAACTGATGTGTTAACTTCATAATGTTTTCTAGAAACTTATGATTCCTCTCTCCTCAGATTCCTTTTCTTCAATGTCGAGATCTGACAGCTCAGAAATCAAACTTCATCCTGCCGTGATTTTAATTCCATTGATTTCTATTTCTAGGAATGATTCTACATTGTAACTCGAATCTATTCCCATTTCCATTCCGATTTTTTGTAGTACGATTCTTGGTATCCTCTCGCGTTTTGTGCTTTGATTTTTTGAATCAGCGAGTTCCTCGATAATTCAATTGAAACACTAACACAATTGATACAAAGTTCTTTCACTTTTTGGAGTGGAGTGCACTTGAAGATTACTGTAGCTAATTTGAAATTCAAATTCCACTTGTTTTGAACTTTTGTTCTCTTAGCTTTCTGAATTCCGGAAAACTGGACTATCAGATGTTATGACTTTTTCCTCCCCGCTTTCAAATTCCGGATTTCACTTTGTTTTCAAACTCCCTTGAGATTTTTCGAAGAATTCACTTTCCGTCGGGGGAAGTCAAAGGGTATGAGAAGAAGAAGAATTTCAGTGGATGTCTGAGTTCCCATGAAATATTTTGAAAGTCACTTCCTCTGAAACGTCTCCTCCGTAATCCCATTCCCTCTCATTCGAATGTCCTTCTCCAAGCTCCAAGTAAAACAAATTGGAATTTCGGTTTTCTTCTTCCTCATATCTTTTGTGGCCCACTGAGCCTCTAACGCATAATGGGTTCATTTGGTGACATCTTCCCGAATTCATTTGCAAGTCACTTGTCGTTTTAAAAAACACAAAGATCTACGGAGAAGATTTCCCGAAAAGAGAAACGACAAAACATTAAAAAACACTTCTGCTCTTTTACTCATTACTATTCTTATCCTCTCATTCATCAACAATGATGTATCTGCTAGCCAAATGTAAGTCTACAATTTTTAGAAAGTTTTTGGTTATGTAGGCATCTAGAATGGCTTCTACACGCACTTTAAAAGGTCCCCTTTTTTTGCGCTAAATCCTGGTGAAAGAAGGAAACAATTCGATTTGCATTCAATCAGTTGTAAATTGGAAGTAAACCAAAAACTTGGTGGTGGTCAGACAACGTTTCAAGAGATTGGTTTTGAGATCAAAGAACCATGTTTTTAGAAAATAGTTTTTTGAGTTAATTGACAGTACTAGCTAATATCGGCGCTCAGCGGAAAAATAACAAGAGGCTTGGATTTTGGTGTTTTGGATCTCTTCATTCCCGACATTGAGCCACTCGCAGGCTTATGAAAAGATACCCCAATATCAAACTATGAAATTCAGTCAATCTGGAGCACCGAAACCTAGACCTTGACAAGCTCTCTGTCGTCGAACGGCCCGAGGAACTCTATTTGGGCCAGTTTCCTGTTCAGGATCAGACTACGATTCGAAGTTTCAAAATCAGTTTGATTTGATGCCAAAGTATCTATTGGCCGACAAATTTGAAAGTTTCGACACTTCAAAAACTGAGAAGTTCTAAAAAACACATCAGTCGCGTTTTCATGAAATTCTAACATTAAGAAAATTGAAAATAATTGAGTCTAAAGTTTTTCACATTCACCTATTGACAATTTTCAATAACAATACATATTTTTTTGCTCTCTTGATCCTCTTGGACTTCTATCAACGCATATATTTTCAATTCGAAAACTTTCACTCCGGACAAAACAACCATATCATTTCGCATTGTTATAAGAATCTGATCAGTTTCAAACGCATTCTCTCTTTTAATCCTTCTAGTATTTTGAGATTAATCAAGTTTCTGCGCTCAAATCGTGTTCTAGACATAATCCAACTTTCCTGGAAGAGAACTGGGACTCCAAAGGATTGAAAAGTACAGACTGAGACCCATGAGTCGGATTTTTTTCTTCATTAGACATTCACACTTGATTAATGAGCTGTCTATCCCTTTTTCACTAGAACGCGTAAAGTGAAAGATCGCTAGATTTTCAGATATTATATGTATGATTAAGTGACTCTCATTTGCTCTCTTCTCCTTTAAAGGTCTTCAAGGGCGGGCATTTGGTATTTCCTGGCCGTCACAGGCTTCCCAATTGACGTCTAATTTTTTGATGTGGTTTTGGTTCCTGGATTTCGGATCCTGGTTCCTGAGAAAAAAAAGCTTCCAGACTGGATTTATTTTGTGTTTTGTTCTCTTATCCGAGTTATTTCAAGATTCGAGACTACGAAGAGTTCAACGGTTCAAAACTTACGGTGAATTCCGCTTTTTTCTACAGGAAGCCAATAATTAGGTGACATACCCTCATCATTTCTCGATTCTTCTTCTTGTTTCCCACGTATTCTTCTGGAATGAGCTATAATTATAGGGAGAATTTCATCTATTTCATTTCTTACTCATTTGAGGTTTAAACTTGGTTTTGGATTCTGAATTGAGCTTCTGAATTTCTAGACTTCCGAAGCAGATGAATTTTAGAAATAAACAACGTTCAAATTTCTCAGTGTTTTTCTGTTCCCTTGTTTTATGGCAGTTCTCTTCATTTGGCCCGAAAAGAAAAACATCACAGCTAGTTTTTTTTTTCTTTTTGCTTTAATGAACTTTAAAGAACTTTGAACTTTTCACAAGATAATGTACGTCACCTTGTCACTTTCCCAGCACTTAATGAGTTCCTACATATATCAAGGATAAGTTCTGAGGATTGTGAGAATGAGGAAGTGTTATCGTCTTCTTGAATTTGAGACCTTGCGTTCGTTTCCACTTGTTTTCCTTATTAGAACCCCATGTGGATAAGTTGTGATGTAACATGTTTTTTTGGCGAGTTACTCAGAGTAGTACGGTAATGTTTTTCGATTTCTGTGCTTTTTCTTCGGTTTGGAGAAAACTTATTCTAAATTCAAGGAAGGAAACATTCCGGGAAATCAAAAACTTATAAATCATTCATAAACGAAACATCGAAGGACAGATAAAAATAGAAATTTCAGGAGGAAGAATAATCGTAACCTTCTAAAAATCTATGAAAAAAAGTTTAACGGTTCACAATCATCTCTAATTTTTGCTCCGTGCTCTTTTCACTTCACATGCGCACACATCTTTTTTCCATTATCTCATTTCCGGTCCCCGAAAAAAAAAATCTAATCGGATAAAGATATATGGAGCAGAGTGGAATGGGATTTGACTCTTACACCAGTCGTTTTCCATGTTCTTTTTTTTGCTCTTCTCAACGCTTTTGTCAGTTCCAGAAAAAAAAAACAAGAATGGAGGGAAAAAAATCAAAATTCAAAATGAACCCTCCCTTTCTTCTCAATTCTCGAATATTTCATGTGTGAGTGTGTATGAATGTATGTGAGCACTTTCTCCAGAAAACTGTCCCTCGGGAGACGTTTTTCGCCCCTTTTCAACCCCGATCTCTTTGTTTTCTTCACTCCAGATTTGAGCCTTCCCTCCTCACTTTTCGCGCCTTTCTTTTTCATATGATTTTTTGTTGGGAAAAATGAGTAATAGGCAATAGGGGAATCCGGCGAATTTCGTCCAGCTTCAGAGAGAGGTTCTTGTTTTCAAAGGGTAAGGGTCTAATCAAAAATTTTCAGTCAACAAGAGTAAAACTTCTTTCTTTCTCTTTTTCTGTTAGTTCTCACTTTCAAATTCAAAATTCAGAATTTAAAATTCCGAAGAACAAAAAACGTGTGGTCTCTGTTTCAATAAACAAAATTTTTGGCGATCTTCAGGCCCGCCTTCTTTTTCTTCCTTTCTTCGTTTTCCTTACGCCTTCTGATTTCTTCTAGCTAGCTTTTTCCTTCCCGCCGTAATTAATTCATTTTTTCTTCTTATAATTGTCTGTGAATCTGCATTTTTAGAGGGAATCTTGTCCACTGGGCCCACCCACGTATTCATCTAGTTCTTTCCTTCTCATTTGTTTGGTCAAAATCCATTCTCACGTTCCCAGTTTTTTGTTTATTTCATTTTTTCTTCTTCCTCCGTTTTGTTAAGCAAATCTAATTGTTCATCCTTAGAGTGTGGAAAAGAAAAAGAGTGCAAAAAGGCGCTGGTCCCGGGCGATGATCAACGATGTACGCCTTATCTCGTATGTATTTCATTAACTCGTTCGGTAAGATTTTCATCTTCTTTTTTGCGTCATCGAAATGTGTTTAAAGTGTGGAAAGAGCACTGCGAGGGAGGTAGATCAGATTTTAAATTGAGATTGTGAACTGAGGGACTTCGGTTAGCCCACCATTTTCGGGGGGTTTTCGTGTTTTGGTCTAAACATTACTCACTCAATTTCAGGCTTAAAATTATTGTTATTTGCGTTTTTTGGGCATTCGTCGCGTCGCTTTTTGTTGAACAAATTATGGTGATTCCGGTACCGTTGAAAAAATAAAACTGATTACTATGATTCATTTCAGTTATTAATAACATAGTCTAGTTAATATAGGTATTTGGAAGGTCGCTGAGAGTTGAAAACGTGCAAAAACTGACGGGCAACGGTAGGAACGGTGGTATTGAACTTCCACGTGTGATGAATACTATTGGAAAAAGAGAGTATTGAAACGTATTCTCCGGTTTTCAAAATTTGTGGTCGATCTTCAGA
The DNA here is from genome assembly GCA_900536305.3 of Caenorhabditis sp. 40 LS-2015. Taxonomy (NCBI): domain Eukaryota; kingdom Metazoa; phylum Nematoda; class Chromadorea; order Rhabditida; family Rhabditidae; genus Caenorhabditis; species Caenorhabditis tribulationis. The sequence goes on along the minus strand of LR546195.1, from coordinate 22,419 downwards.
AGTTGGCTGTTCTGCACGCGAGACGAATTTTCTTTTTGTGTTCTATAGCACGTTCAGCTTTAGGCTCTCATATTTCGACTTCTGGAGGTAGTCCGCAATTATGAAAAACTTGAAAATAAGTTTCAAGTCACCACTTTTCAAGTGTCATCTTCCTGATCGCACTATTTTCTAGTAAGGAATATGTGAACGGCGGTGAAAAGTTTTCGAATTGTGCTGCATACCATTGGAAAGCCTTCAAGGTCAATTGCTGTTTAAGAAAAAACAGATTATGTTGTTTATACCATGACCTGAAAAAGGGCTCGAAACAGAACTACCACCAACCCCCACTTTTTCCAGACTTCCTCAGCTCGTGCATCTCTACTCACTGTCTCAACAACGGCACCTGCTCCAACAACACCGGCTCGTACCGATGCGTTTGCCCGCCAACGTTCCACGGTCCTTTCTGCCAGTGTAAGTATAGAAACACTTGAGGAAATCCATTGAAATGAATGGGGAGGAATGGGAATAAATGGATGGGAGGGGTTTAACACAAGTGTTTGGGGAGCGGTGCCTTTTTTTTGTTTTCGGAAGATGGAGAAAGGAGGTGCCCTTCGTCTTTGGAACCAGAAATTTTGGAACAAAATTGTGTCGAATCGCAGTCCCACAATGCCGGCTTTTAATATTGGTGAACGAACTGTTATTCCAGTTGATGTCAATGCCACCAACTACAGCTGGAGTGCTCTGGAAATTGCTCTCCTATTTTTTGTCGTCTTCATGATCGCATTCGCCATCTTCATTGTGTGTTGCGCGTAAGTTTATCAATGAAATGTAACATGCCGATACCAATTCCTCATTTACAGGTCCTCCAACAGAATGGGCTTCTACATCAGTGTGCCGAACAAGCACTACAACAGGTTTGTTCAAAAAAAAAACTCGTTCCCAAAATAAGTCAGGACCCGGAATTGCCTGGAGCAGTAGTGGGGCCAAGTAGTGGTGGAAGCTCAGAAATTCTCGTGCCCTTTTTTCGAAACACCAGAAACCAATCTCTATCACCAAGGGAGAAGTTTGCCTTTTTGGGATGATGTCATAAAACTTTACCAACATTTTTTCCTCTTACAGATGGGCCGAGGAAGACGATATGTTTGATGACCTCCCAACGGAGAATGGAGAGCAATTGATGGCGATGGCAGACATAAGAAAGTGTGTTTTTTTATTCTTCTTTCTTTATTTTATTTCAGAACGACTAACTTCCTAACCACATTTTCATTTCAGAGGTATCGTGGTGTCCAGAACCAGAGAGACTGTTCTCGAGGACTTGGAGGATTCTGCCATACTACAACTATGATAACTTTCAATATGTACCCAGGTTTCATTCTCCACCCCCAAAACAACATTGTCATATATATCTAATATATACCACCTATCTTCCTGTGATTTGGTCTCGAGAGCAATTTTTGCAACAGTTTGCAACACAAAATTTACGATTTCCCCATTTGTACAACTTTTAGTTATTATCAAAACTGCATTGTCTTTTTCCCTTTCCCAAAAGTTTACCAAATTTCCGTCCCATACATACGTCATAAAATGTAAACATTTTCTTAAGAAAAAAAACGAAATTTATACATTATGATTCATCTTGAAAAAAACGTGAAATCTGATACCCATACAATACTGTGATGACCGTATGATGATCGAGCCGCGATTTCCCTGTTTTTTCTTCAATGATTCCATGTTTGCTTGCGAATCGTTCAGGCTCAATAAGCCGCCGCCAAAATAAACATCTAGGAAATCCAGGCGTTTTTTTTGCCCAGGGGAGGTGTCTGCAGAGTGTTAGTTTGATACATTGAAAGAGAAATGGGACAAAAAGTGCACTTTTGCGTAGGAGCTGTCAAATTGTATTGGTTGTGGATTACGTTTTAACGTGTGTGTAGATTTTTAAAAATCATAGGGCTCAAAAAGATTTCCAGATTGAAAGTGAAACATGGACAAATGAGAACGAAAGCAAAAGAGGAATTTACTGTTATCTGTTTAAATTTTTGAAATTTAAAAGCTGGAAGTATTCAAAATGTTATTAGAACGTTCAATAAGTATTGAAAAAGACAAACAAAAAAGATTTAGCACGAGTGGGGTTCGAACCCACGCGGTGTTATCCACCATTGGAACTTAAGTCCAACGCCTTAACCACTCGGCCATCGTGCTACCCTTGCTTATTGAATATGCGGCGTGCTATCAAACACGTCACTCGCCTCGCAGTATCAAACCAAAAGCGAAACGAGAGGGGGCAGGAGAAAAAGGGGAGACGCTTTTTGGGTAACACATGAACAACAGGGAACGAACACCACACAATAGCAATAATTGGGAGGCAGGTGTTTTTGGATTGAGAGAAAGTCTGGGAGAGGTGGAGGAGTGCAGGTGGGGGAGATCTAGGGATAGATAATAAGAGGCAAGGATTCCTTTCAAGAGAGTTTTCTGAACTGCGATGACATCTAATTATGTGATGGGTGCGATCAAAGTATGTGGATTTCAAAACTTATTATCGCGATTTCAACAATTGTTATCCACTTTGTAGAATCGAGTTTTTATACGAAACAAAAACGCAACTTCCCAACCACTATCTTGACTACTAGAGGTCAACCGGAGAGTTTGAAAACATGGGAATATGTTTTGAAACCTACTCTTTTTAATGGCACCTGCGGTTTCCTCCCCCATTTTTGAAATGGAAAGTCTGTTTTCTGATAGTTAGCCCATCGGAATTTTCAGTTAACCTACATCATCTCTCGGACAATCTCAAGCTATAAGCTATACTCCTCCGGTGTGTACCATAGATATACCGAGAACTCACCGATCACACTAGAACAGCACGGGAGAGTTCAGAAGCTCAAAAAATGGGATTGTTTCCCTTGTTGTCCCTTCTCCCAACTCCCATCTCTCTACCTATTTCATTGTGATTCTGTTGCCAACAACACCCCCCCCCCCTCTGAGTGCGTCTGTTGGGGGTCTCTATGTTTTGTCATGTTTGTTTGCGATTTACGTGTGTTGCTCGGCTCGAGCCGTCCGGCGTCCGCCTACCGTACGGACGCCGCGCGGCATCCATCATCTCTCACTCTTTTTCTCGGGTGCGGTCTTTGGCATAAAGACGGCGGCGGCGCGGGAACCCAACGTGTGTTGCTTCGACTCGCCTCTCTTCCTTTTCAATCATTTCGGTTTTGAGACGAGAATGCGCCTGCCGTTATCACCGACCATCGGTGTGCTGTTGTTGGCAGTTTTGACTATCCAGGTTACTAGTTACTATCTTGATTTTTGGAACGTTTCTCTTTTTCGTGTTTAGGCTGTGAGCTTTGCACGATTCTGAATTCGAGGGTTCAGAATTTCAAACATCACCCTACAGAGAAATTTAGACCCAGAACGTTTTTGAACTTTTTCCAAAACGTTCTTTTTTTTTCAGACATGCTCTGGAGAACAGTTAGACTTGAATGCACACTTCCATGGTTTCACGTCAGGCAAGCGAATCAATGCGTGAGTTTCGTACTAATTTGTACCCCTACTTTGCACTTCTCAGGTACCCCTACACCGCCCCTGAAAGAGTAGTAGACAAAGCGCTGGCTCGAAAACACAAGAAACCTCAAGCAGCCCAACCATCAGTCTATGAAGCTCCAGTACCAAGTGGGGCAGCAGCGGCTCCAGGGGACACCGCGGCAGATTGTAAGTCAAAAAGTCGATGACCTCTGAAATGTTGATGTTGTCAGTTGGTGTGCAAGGAGGCCCAGGCATGCCTGGAATGATGTCCAACAATCGGCTACCTCCACTACAAACGGTGCACCCACCGGCGCCCAATGAGAAAGATTGGGTGTTAACTGCTGGAAACGAGAGTTTGGTGGATAATGTATTGGCGATTTCTCTACAGTATGGTGGTAGACTTGTCTCCATGGGATACTATCTTCGTGGTCAAGACGTCAACTACTACGCTATCATGCACAAATACTCAGGTAAGCTCTTAAAATCTACCCGAATAAGTGGTATTGTTTTAGGCCCTGTGTTCATCAAACCTGCACCAATGTCATTCGATGAATTGATCAAGGCTGTTCGAGAGAATGAGGCTCGAGATTTGGCACTGACCCAAGTTTGTGGCCAGGAAGGTAAACCTGGAGAGATTACATTCACCACGTACTGGGAGCGGGTACCTGGAGTTGAGTTCCATGTAAGACTCTGTTTCTCTGTAATGCTATATGAAGAAAGATTTCAGATCTGGTTTCCTGGACAACCTCACGCAGATGAGCAAAAGCAACACTTTGAAAACAATGGGTACAGGTTGACCTACCTTTGTGGTTACTCTGAAGCCGGGAAAGGGAAGTATATCGGAGTATGGCAAAAACCTGTGAAATCTGAAGCACAATACGAGGCTCATTATGGATTGACCATGGAAGCTTGTATGCAGAAGGATAAGTTATTGGTGCAAAAAGGATTCGTGGCCACTTCGTTGAGAGTTTTCAACAACAAGAATCAAGTTTTGTGCACTGGAATTTGGGAGAACAGAAACGGAAGAAGTAATGTGCAAATTGGACAGAATCTGGAGACCATGTACAGGTACTTATTAATAGAGATATTGACGAAAACTGATGGCTGTCACATTCAGAAACATGCAACGAAACCCGAACATGGTGCCTCGCCAAATTTCTCATTACTTTGACAACTATCAAAATGTGAGTTTGAGCTTTGAACTCGTGAATTCACATTCATTTTGGTTTCAGATCGTTTATGTGGTGTTATGGAGTGATGTGGATGTAAACAGGTACCCGAATCCACCCCCACTTTGGGATGAAGCGTAAGTTCTCCCATCACTCCACTAGTACTATTATCTAGTTTTAGCCCAATCCCCGTTCGATTCCTGAAAGGCTCGCCAGAACTTTTATCGGATAACCAAATGGAATTTCTTATCAAGAGAGTCGAGCACTTCATGAAAGATCTGAATATTCCGGGACTGTCCATAGCGATTGCCAAAAAAGAGCAACTCAAATTCGCGGCAGGTTTGTTTGTAGATTGTATCAAAAACTCTCTTCCTTCTCGCCGTTTGTTCTTTCTTCTTCTTCTTCTGGGGCGGAGGTGCTAAACTGGCTCTCACCGAGGGTTTTGTGGTTCTCATGGGTGAACAATTGGATTAGTAAATCAGTGAGAAAAATGTGTCACAACAAGGGAAGACATAATTTTTGAAAACTTGAATGATCAAGAAACAGAAAATCGTGAGGAACATAGTTTTGGCTGAGAGAGCTCTGCGGGCGTCTACATCGTAACAAGTGGGCACAAAATCTATAAATTGATAGTTAGACTCAGAAAAAAAAACAACTTCCAAAATTTTCTTCATGATCAGCAACAAAAAAACGTTCATGGAAATGAAACCTGACACTCGTTGAAAACGTAGACCATTCTTTTTTGAGTCAACGTCATGTAGATAAACAAGCCGCAACATTGACTCATAGACGTTCAGTTTCAATGACTGTATCATTTTTCCAGGCTTCGGCTACACCGACATTCGACAACAGGAGCCCGTCACTCCAAATCATCAATTCCGGTTCGATTCCAAAAAAAAACTTTATAGACACACTAATACCATTTCTAACACAAAAACTGTTATTGTAGAGTGGGCTCAGTATCAAAACCTGTCACCGCGGCGGCTATCATGTTGCTCATCGATAAGGGCCACTTCACACTGGACTCGAAACTGTTCGGCAAGGACTCGATATTTGGCAGCGAGTTTAGCAAAAAGTATCAATATCCCAGATATGTTACGGAGATTACTGTCAGGAATCTGTTGGAGCACACGGCGGGTGAGTAGAGGGAGCGGTTTATGGTTTAATAGTAAGGAAAATCAAGTTGAAACTCACAAGGAGATTCCTGAGCTCCTCCAGCCAATCTCTTTGGAATAATCTAGTTCAACAAAATATTAGCCCAATATGTTCAAAATCTGGACCGAAATTGGGGAAAAGTGTACGTGATTCGAGATACTTTGTCGCCCAGTTCCTATGAGTAAATATGCGAGTATTTTTTGCTATATGCAAGGCTACTCACTGGGGCAGCGTTGGCAGACCATTGCTAGGTCCACGTAAACGTTTTACAGATTTGCATCACACAAACTAAAATGATCGAATTCAGCTTGAACCTGAATTCGAAAACCTTCAATTCAAGACATCTATAATTTTCCCTGTTTGATGGCGTACTCACCCTGCTACTCTTGTTTCATGCCATTTCCATGTTCCAGGTGGCTGGGACAACCTACAATCCGACGCCGCATGGGTCCAGCCAGACATGACCACTAAGGAGCTCATCGAGTACGTGCTTACCAATGTGCCACTTGAATACAAGCCAGGCTCTATGTGGATTTACTCGAATTTCGGATACCAACTTTTGGGTGAGTAACTTTTTAAGAGAGAAACTTCCGATATTTTTGACATTTTTCTAACAAAAATTCGCAGACTCACTGAAAAATCTAAAACAAAACACATTTTTTAATTTATTATCATTTTTTTCAAGACGTTTCCCTTTGGATTTGAACTTCTTCAAATTTCATTTCTAACCGCAAATTCTTCTCCATCATAAAACCTCTTTCCTCTCAGGATATCTCATCGAAACGACCACCGGCATGTCCTACGAGGCGTTTGTCAAGAAGAACATTTTCGCGCCATCTGGCGTTTACGATATTCAAGTGGCGAGACCGAGCATCAGCGAGCGGGCACCGTAAGATTTTATGCACTCACATTAACATTTCACCTCATCGATATTCCGAAACCAACAGATGCAAGAGATAAAATGAAACCTGGTTGTTTACAGAAGAGAAGTGGTTTACTACATGTCTGGAAATGGTTTGGGATTCAACCCCTACGAGATGCTGCCACCAGAGAGAATCGGTCCATGGGGTGGATGGATCGCGAGTCCGATTCAACTTTTGATGTTTATGAGTAGAATTGATGGATTCGCTAATAGAGAAGATATTTTGAGTGAATATGCTATTGCCGAGCTCGCGACTCCTTCTCCTGCATCCAACGACACTTATGGTGAGGCGCCTGGAATACGAGAAAAAGTACTTCGATGTTTCAGGACTCGGATGGTCTCTTAACATTATGGGATTTAACGGCTGGCAGCATGACGGGCGAATGCCAGGTAGTGCTGCGATGTTGGTAAGATTGGATAATGGATTAGAGATGGCTGTGACTGTCAATAAGGTATACACCTCATTGTGGGTCAAAAAGAAAAATTGGGTCCTTAGGAATACTCCGAACGAGATTTCTTCCACGAACTCGGCTACGTACTTCATCACATTGGCAACAACTGCGACTGGTGGAACGACGACTACGACCTTTTCCAAAAATCGAGACGATCTTCTCGGAGCGCCACTTCAAAACGACACCTGTACCCACTAGTCGCACAAAGAACGACAATTCATAATACAACAAGTCCACACGTTATTCGCTTTGTTTAGAATAGCCCTCTCATTTGAAAAAGTATTAAACCCCGTTGTATTCCCCGCACTCAACCAGTATTTTATATGTTTCGGTATTTTATAATTTATTTTTTGTCATTTTTATTTATATTATTTTTTGATTCTAGACTTTTTTGCTTGAACGGGTGAACTTATCTTGTATTTTGTTATTTACAAAAGAAAGTATTGAAATGTAATAATGATTATTGGTGGAAAAATAAAACGTTTTCAAGAGGAGATACAATTAAAATGGCGGAGAAAAGTCATACTTTCGGAATACCGTTGAAAATGAAAGGAGATCGAAAAATGGGAAAATTGTACAAAAAATGAAATATGAGTATAATAGTCTAAAGATGTGTATAATTGGTGTTTGGTGAGTAAATTTCTGTAGCCAAAGGAGGCGTGGTGAGAGGGAAGCCATCTCGGACAGTGGATGAAGACAGTGGCTTCAATACAAGAAACTGTTAATTTATTGAAAAGGGATATGGAGCATTGCTTTCGCAGAGAAAAGACTCACCGTGTTGAGATCCATTTGGGCTAGGTTAGCAGAGACACAAGGAGGGCTGGATCTTCCACCTTCATGCAGTCCTCGTCGGTATTTGGCACGAGCGTTTTGGAACCAGACCTGCACGAATTCTGAGAAATCTAGAGATATGTTACGATGGATAGCTCACCTGGAGAACCCGTTTAGTGAGATTTGTTTTGGCGGCTAGCTGCTTCAAGTCTTTCGCGTCTGGGTTATGGTTCAAGGAGAAGTAATGTTTCATGGCGCGGAGTTGATGGTGTTTGAATGATGTACGCATCCGTTTGTTGCGTTGGGTGCCACTTGAGCTTCCGTCCTCATCAGTGGAACCTGTAATATGCTTTTGTGTGATAACATCTCGCAAAAAGTTTTATCGTTTTGAAACTGAAAAAAACTTTTAAACCTGCTCTTTCTAATTGGAAGTATGACAAACTAAATTTTCATATCCTTGCTCACAACATTCTCTGGTCAAGAATTTCTGTTTATAGTGCTTCAGATTCTGATAGGAAGGAACAAAAATTGTCTTGCTAATTTGAGCTCACATAATATCACGTTTGTCACTTTCAGTTTTGACCTTTTTTTGTTTTATTTTCTCCACAATCCCAAATTTTCGCTTCTCCCTAACGATCTGCATTCTCTTTCTTTCAAATAAAGAGTCGGCACAAACATAATAAGGGATTAACGGGAAGGGTCGCTCACCTTCTTCCGACAACGATTCTAGGCTTGAAATCTGATGCCTCTAGTAGGATATTCTGTCTTCGCCGTCTCACGTCCACCTGTGGACATGTTTTTCTTTATGCACCACCGACTAGTTGTTTACTTATCATTTTGAATTCACCGTTTATGCTGCACAAGGATTGCATTTTGAATCATGTGAGATTGTGGGCGCTGGTTAGTCATGGAGACATGCTCTAGTGGGAATTAGTGCAGATCAAAAGCCTTGAAGGCAGACAAGAGGTAGTGAAGGAATGACATAACATTCAATCCACAATCATCTTTCCTTTGCGGGAAAATTCCCGCCATCCGGAATATAATTGTTTTCTTTTTCCTTACATCATCCCACCCTCATAATAAGAGGACCCTCCAGAGTGTGTTCCCTAATTACTAGTACCCATGTTTGGTGGCTAACCTTCCCCTTCGGTCGATGGTTCCCTGACTTGCGGCTCTGGCACTGCCGGCGTGGAAGCTGGGGTGGTCGCGGTCGGAAGCGGCGCTGGCGGTGCTGCTGCTACTACAACCGGAGTTGTTTTCGGCGGAGATGCCACGACGGGTACCGTAGTCGCCGGCTCTTCGCACAACACCTGTGGCTGGAGCACATTGTAATGAGCTGAAAATCATGACGTCTTGTTAAAAACCTTTTTTGTTCATGAGCTCACCTTGACAATATAAATGACCTTCGTTTGACATTGTATAGTAATCTCCGGTGTTCAGTTTTGTACCACAGATCTGAACGGATTGAAAAGTCTCATGTGAAAAAAGAGGAGGGGTAACCTACAAAACACACGAAACACGCGTTATGGTATATGATCTCTTTTGCTTTCATCACAATATCCTCTTTGTTCAGTGGGAGATCACATTTTCTACAACACTTTTGATACTTCCTGAAAAAAAGACACAAGGTGAAGGCGGAGAATTCGAAGATAGAACTCACTTGGCATGATCTGCTCGACACAGAACCGATCCATCTCGTATGTAGCACTTATCATTGAAGTCGAATGCAGTTTCACACATGGCGCAACGGAGACACTGATGATGGTAGGATTTGCCGTCGACCACACTGATCTGTTTATCCACAATCTCGATGTTACAACTCGCGCACTGGTCTGGAATGGGCAAACTGAATAGGTGAGGGCCCTATGGTTGACTCTTGTGTAGAATAAGTGGTTTCATTATTGGCTTCGTTTGTCGAGCATCTATCTTTCTATTTTCGAATCACTGAGAATCAAGATTACTCATATTCCGAGCTGCAAAACGGCTGAAACAGGATACACTTACTCAATTTGACGAGCACTGGCTCAGTTTTCGGCAGTTGAATTTGACGCAAAATCAAGTTGTTCGATTCAGAAGAAGATGTGCTGATGACGCCGAGGTTGGCGTACTGTGGTGGGCTACCTTTTTCCGCGGCATCGAACTCGTTTTTGAACTTTGGAGTGGGCCAGACGGCGGGGAGATGAAATGATAAGGGTTCTGGGCGAAGGGCGGTGAGAGTCTCTTTGGAGGAAGAGCTTGCCAGCATGTGAAGTAATTGTCTGGAATTTAGAAAGTTTGGATGGACTATAATAAGTGATGAAAAACAACAGGAGAGATAAATTTGGATTACCACATTACCACCTTGATTACCACATTGATTACCACATTTTCTCTAATAGATCAACACCTTTTCCCGTTACTTTGATTCAATTTATCTCAACTCCTGTATCAGTTTAACAAAAGGACTTCTTTAGAAAAATGTTACTCACTGGGATGAATTGAATCAAAGTGACAGTAAACGGATTCATAAGAGAAAATAGGTGCATGTGTTCCAAAAGTTACTCTTGAAAATAAAACGCGTTGAAGTGTGGGATAAACACATCGAGACAGAAACGAACAGAAAAACAGTTTCAGATTAAACCGAGGTGTTGAAAAATCGAGTAGCCCATTCCCCCTCTTTCTGCAGACAGAGATAGACTCCTACTTTCGCTTTTGTTTTCCCTCTATACCATGCGTCGATCTCGAATCTCTATTCTTTTACTAGTAGTGTCCCCCCGCTTCCTCTCTCTCTCTCTCCACATCCTGTCGCCTTCTTTGCCATGTCTATATTCTACAGTAATCCGGCTTTGTGTGGAGGGAGGCCGTCAAAAAAAAAAACAAGAGACATTGATTTTCAGGTGACTGAAGTTTTTTTGGTTTGAGAACAAAAAAGAGGTGTCAAAACATTGTTTTCGGTTTTTTATGTTCATGATACGAATGAGTGTGATGAACCGGAACGAGTAGTAAGAAAGATACAACTCATCCCATCGTTGTGTTCCGTACTTCACAGAGAAAGTCATTTATGACTCACAGTGAACGTTTGAAACTTACAGAACATTATTTCCACCGGTGAATGGAAGCGCCGGAAGTGGAATAGCAAAATTTGCAGGAAGTGGTGGTAAATACAAGTTAGGAGTAGTCAATAAATTAGGTTGAACCACTACAGGTCTTTCGATTTTCAAGGGAGCTTCGAAAACTTTTGCTTTGGCCAGTTTTGCCTTTGCCGTTTTTTTAGGATACCAATTATTCTTCTTGTAAGACCTTCTCGGCATGTTGATAGAAACGTATAGCAAGAATACATATAGCCTCAACTGGTCGGTTAATAAGAGTTGGATGGAGGCAAGCAGTGATGCATCCAGGTGGATAATTACGAAGTGTGAAGGGCGTGGTTTTGACTTATCAAGTATCAGAGTGTGGATTTGGTTAAGAGGCAAGTCTTGAGGTAGAATTAGTATTACGTCTGGTGAAGATTCTCGGAGAAGAGGGGAATGTCTTCTTTGTGTTCACAAGCCATTATGGGTCTAATTTCAGTATCATCCGAGACTAGGAAAATGAGAAGATAGGAATATGAGACATTTACTCATGAAAGAGTGTTAAACCAAGAAACTGTCCTGGAGTAAAATCAGGATTTTTGGGGTTTTGTCCTAGTCGACAAGATAGGTTTTCAGTTGATCAACTCTCAAGACTGTGGATGACACTTACGAAAGAATAACACACCAGAAAGAAAACAAGCATAACCTAGGAGGACCATAAGTAGAATTCTAATGACACCAAATCTCCATTCAAGAGGCATGGTTCCACACCTGCTTATTGTCAGCGGGGTGCAATGTTTTCACTGCTGGTAATATACTGTATGTCAAGAGGAAGGACATGTGTTATGTAATTGGGAGGCAACTTCCGGTTTGGGGAATAGCTGGAGAGATAGTTTGAGCTTTCAGAGAGCTAATGGCCTTAGTTTCCGAAGTAGGCTAACCGTTTACCAAAAAGAAAAAATTTGGAACGGATAAAGTTCTGAAAGTTTTTTCAAACTTGATTTTCAAAATTATATAAAAACAAGAGCGTCAAAAAACAACTCTGGGCGTTGTGGTCCGCTGATTTGGAGAATTTGGTTTTCGGTTCATCAAGTTCCGAGTACGCAATTCTTAAAATTACATCACTACTTGACAATCTGTTAGAATTCAAAAACTTAAAACGCGGCATCAACAAGACATTTGAAAAAAAATGTTCCACGGTGGTCGGAACGAACAAAGAAAACCAAAGGATACCGTAGGATTATCTTATTCTCTAAGAAAGGAGGCGGAGCCTGAGCGGTGGATGGGTGTCGGTTCGAAGCTGTCGGATGAAATAGGAGCAAATAAGAATTGGAGACGCAGATCGCGTTCAGCAGAGGAGAGTATGTTGTGAATTTTCAAAATCTTGGAAAGAAAAAGATGAGATTTCGGAAGTAAGTTTTGGTATGGGATACGAAAACTTGAAAGATGAATGTAGAAAGTAGAAACTTTTCGAGTAGAGAAGATGAGTAAAAATTTTGAACTTCCAAAATGACTTGATCAAATCTCAAAATACTGACAGAAAATTATGAGACTTCTTGAAAAACTTGAGCCAGATAATATTTTTTTTTTTCTGTATATTCATTCTCGTGAAAAGTACACATTACATTTATCAACGTCGTCTACAGGCTTTGTGATTTTCATCTAACAAACTTAATTTGAAACTTCTCAAAAAATACAATACTATAGAAACGGCATAGACATAGATCTAGAGCATTGGCAGCGAAACATCGGAGTATCAGAGTTCGAGTTGATATCAATTCTTGAACATTAACGGTTAAGTGGGAAGTAGTGAATCGAATACTCAATCCAGGAAGTCTGCGGAGACGTTGTGTCGTTCTGTTGCGCTGGAAACATAGCTTTACATAGCTTTTGCAACCATTACTACCTCTTCTACTATTTACAATGGGAACTGAAAGTAATCGTCCAAGTTTACGAATGCCTCCACACAGACTCTACCGATTGAAAACTTTGGGTGTCCAAACGTTGGACGTCCAAACGCTCGCAACGTTGGGATACACCAATTCTGAATATTCAAGCTATTGGAAAAACTGAAAAACAGATACTTACCATGTCAGACACGTGTTGCCATTTGAGGCGGCCAGATTGGAATCCAGAACACAGACGATTCATGATTATTTGGAGCACTTTCATTTCGCCGGAGTTGCTCTAAAAATGATTTCTATGATCTTTCTAAACGTTCAAAGTATGGCATTTTGTATGTGAACATTCTCAAATCAGAGCCAGGAAGTCGTTCTTATTGAAGGACTCCGATTGATCAAAATTACACTCACCCGAGGATACCGACGGACATAGTGGCCAACGTAGATACGCAATAAGGAGCACCTCAGAACGAAAACTTCAAAGTCACTAAAATCAAACGATTTAGTTTTGAAGTTTAAAAACTTTCCTACGTTTTGAAATGAACAGTGTAGACATGATCCTTGTCATAATTCACATCCATTGTTGCAGGAAAAATGCTGATATTAGGTTGTTCAAAAAGTCTTTGCCACTTTTACTTCGCTCCATCGCCTCTTGTTCAATTGGCGATTTTTTCAATTCTATTTTTATATTTATGTATGTCACATGTTGCATGTTTAATACATAATAGAAAGTTTCAGGTAAACGGCAGAATGGCCGAGAATTTAGTCGATGATTATCATGCACTTTGAGGGGTCTTTTTGTGCATGTTTCTCCAGGGTCACTCGAGCAACGAAGCAAGACGAAAGATGTGTGAAACGTTGGGCGCAGTCACCGTCCTTAGAAAAACCATAACATTTTGGTTCGAAAGATTCGAGAAAAAGAACTACGATCTGGAAGAGAAACCGAGACCCGGAAACCCTCGTCTCGATATTGATGACGGTATTTCAGCGGCACTGGAGGGAGAGCCCCGAGCAACTTTACGTGAAGTATCTCAGACAGTCCACCATCCACATACTACCGCTTTCAATCGGCTACGCCAAATGGGAAGAGTTCAGGAATTCGGACAAGTCGTTCCACACACTTTGAGAATTTTCCGTAAAAACGTCCGATGTGACCTGTCACTTTCACTTCTCTTCAGAAAATCGAAGACGGACAGGATCAACAAGTAGATCATTGGAGATGAGAAGTGGGTACTGTATGCCAACCATATAGCAGACAGCAGTAAGGGCCCTTGCGGAATTAGTGGCGATACCGGAGTCGAAAGGAAAGCTTCACGAGAAAATGTGTTGCTGTCGATTTAGTGGGACAGTGCCGGCGTGATATACCGTGAGCTGCTTCTACACTTCACTATTATCAACTCTGATGTCTACTGTTCTTAAACGGAAAATTTCAGTCATGCTCATCGCTCGCACCGCTTAGGAGCTCGAAGTTTATACTTCTATATGACGCCGAAAAACCACATTTTCCTTTGAAGACCCGCAGTAAAGTCCGATCTTTCGGAATCGAATTTCCACCTAAACCAGCGTACTCTCCTGACCTGGCACTAACTGCATATTACCGTTTCCGATCTACCCAAAATCATCATTCCGGAGAAAAATTCCAAGATACAGTTCATATTATTTATCGTTCTCTTTGAATATAACTTTGCTTGAAAAAAGTGGCAAAGATTGTTTGAACAACCTAATAGCATAGTAGCAAATAGAAAATGCAATGAAAAATCGGTAGAGATTATATGGAACTTAACCAATTGGAAATCGGAGTAGAACTTGGGGGTTGAATGGAATCACAACGGAATCCAATTTCAAAAAAGTAAAAAAGAAAGTTATGAGAGACAATCATCAGATGGAAAGCTTTGATTATGAAACATTCATAGAATGAAGAGAGCAAAAACGGACTGAGAATAGGAAAATAAAGTGAGAAGATTCCGATGAAGGGGAAGAAAAAAACCATTGTCAGAAAACGGAACAATTAGGCCTTTGTCAGGCGAAGTGTTCAATCTTTCCAATCCAACTGCTCCGGCCAGATTGGCATCATGTGCTCCGCCTGACGATGAGCAACGATGACCGTCTTTGATTCTGCCAGAAGTTGATCCACAGCGGTTATGATCTGGCGGAAGCAGTCCACTCTCATCTGGAAACTGTTCATGGGGGAGAGTAACTCAAAAAGTCAAAAATTATAAAGGACTCCAAGAAGATGGAGAAACTGAGATTTATCTAGAAAATTTAGTATGGAATTCTAGAAGTCCTCAGAACTCCCGAATATTCTCACTCGTGGAGTGATCAGAAATTTACAAGTCGCTAGAATTCTAGTAGTCACAATGACAATCTAAATTTCGAAATCTCCGAATCAAAGCTCTAGAAGTTATCAGAGCTCCAAAAGTCTCTAAAACACCAACACTGAAGTTTTTCTCACCTCAAACTCCGCGCCATCTTTGATCCAGCAGAGTTCCCGTCTGACTTGTGTGAGTTTGGCGAGGAAGTGGTTAATCATGTACTTCTCGACGAGTCCTTCTGGAATGTGAGCGTTGTGCTGTTCCTGAAAACTGTCAGTTGGTATGAACATTCACATTTTTCGGTCAAAACCGAAAAGTGCCCACCAGTTTTTGGATAGAATATCCGATTCCGAAATCGAGAAGGAGCTGCTC
Source organism: Caenorhabditis sp. 40 LS-2015 (assembly GCA_900536305.3). NCBI lineage: Eukaryota > Metazoa > Nematoda > Chromadorea > Rhabditida > Rhabditidae > Caenorhabditis > Caenorhabditis tribulationis. Next base: position 6,820 of record LR546195.1, on the reverse strand, counting down.
GTCGCTTTGAAGTTTTGAGAGTGGTTCCTCAGACATTTTGAGTGTAGGTGTTCAAGCTGTTGATTGTGAAAATAAATTAGTAATGAACATTCAGTCGAAGAGGACAACGAAAAATACGTTAGGAATCCGAAGAAGACATTCCGAAAAAAAAAGAAGATGTTACTGTGTATGAATCATGTCACTAAGGTGAGTCTCCCGTTAAAAGGATCATTCAATTTTTTCATATTCTTTTTTTTTTAAATCGAAGAAAATCTGACACATTTGAATAATGGAACTTTTTTCGTTATTCTATTTTTTGTAGTTATGAGATTGAATGAAACGTAATGCTTTTTACAAAACTAGAAATTAGTTTTTTTCCCTCTACACCTGACAATTGAACTTTCACAAAACAGCAGTAAAAAGGGGCTCAAAGAAGATATATGGACAAAAGTTTTGAGGTAATCGAGCACATAAAAAATAACAATTTGTGGCTCAGCCGAAACAATTAGGACCTGAACTTTCTTTTGAGTGATGATTTGAATGCAAATAATAGCGTAATTTTTATAATCCTAGGTAAGAAAAATGGGTGAAGTGAACTCGATTGTTTCGTTTGATTTGGGCTTTTTGGAATATCAAAACTTTAGTAATCGCACTTATTAGAGAATGGCGCAAACAGAAGGATAAAATTTCAGTATTTGGTCTGTATCATTAGAAAGTGGAGGTTCTAGGACGGATCACCAAATTCGAATACCTGGAAATGCGTTTCAGAACCTTCTCCCTCTGAGAAAACCTGGCATGTGCCAGAGTTTCATACCCCAGTTTGCATCATTGTCCGTTTTGCAGGACACATTTTTCGTTACTGTAGCCATGACTAACGGTTACGAATGTGCCTTTGAACTCACTCGGTTACTGTTGCAAAAGAGTATTTCTGATAAGAAACGGAATCATTATTAATAGAGAATTGAATCTGATTTCAAAAAAGAGCAACTACGCGGGTTTAGTCGGAAAAGGTATTAGAATGTCTTATGACTGAAAGTAAAGGTTTTCCAGGAATTCAAGGGCGGAGCATGGCTTCGATTTTCTGGTACTTGTTAGTGATAGAGCTGTTAGATAGTGTGGTCACCTTGGAGAGTTTCTTATGATTGGACACTAGGAAAGAGCCCGAATATCACATTCGGAGACTGTCACGCGATTCTGTACAACTTTGATTAAAGTTTCCAGACAGTGTGATTGACTTGATTCTATTGAGCAATAATATGACACGATTCTGTTTCATACTCGTATTTTAAAAGCTTCACCAAACGCGACGAAGGTAAAAATTTTCAAGAATGAAAACATCACCAACCTGTACATAAAAAATCTGAATAGGTATCTGTGAAATTCCTACCAGGCGTGTGATCAGTAGATAGTCAGTAGAGGATGATCAGAAGAGGAAGTAGTTCCAATCTGAAAGAAATTAGGAAAGGCCACGTTGGCTAAGTTGTGGATAATTATGACACGCAATGAAATCACCGGGATATGTGTATGATGACACTTTGCTTTCTGGCAAAAATGACAACCCGCGGTGTTTCATTAACCCAAATAAAAGACCCGTTTTCTCACAACACTCCCAAACGTGGCGAAGGTGACTAGAATGAAAAAGTCACCAACCTGTATGTCATCAATCCATCTCCAGCATACTAGCTGCTGATGTTGGACAAACTCGAATGTGATATCTCCAGACGATATGATTTGACGATGGCCGACTCCGCATTTTATCCACAATCTGAAGAAAACAACGAGAGGCCACGTTGGAATAACTGTAGTTATAAATGACACGTGTCGAGATTATTAGGAATTTATGACACACTTCACTCTTTGGCACAAGACGCGGACCTCGCACAAAACACGACAGCCCGCATTGTTTCTCAACCCGAGTTAGAGACCCGTTTTCTCACTACTATCCCAAACGTGGCGCAGGTAACTTGGAAGGAAAAGTTACCAACCTGTAAAACTTCAGCCGCCATCTTAAATCTGATAACCGGCGATTTCGCCGCGAGCAGAAGAAGTAGAAGCCGATCTGAAAAAAAAAGACGAGAGGCCACGGTGGCATAACAGTAGTTGCTGTTGACCCGCATCAAAATCACCGGTATTTTTACTGATATTTTGCTTTCTGGCATGACATCTCGCGTTTTTCAATTCCTAAAGAAGACCCGTCTACCTACAACTATCCCAAACGTGGCGAAGGTAACTTGAGTGGAAAAGTCACCAACCTGTAAAACTTCAGCTGCCGTCTTCAATCTGATGTCGAGGGATTTCGCCGCAAGCCCATCAGTAGAAGAAGTAGAAGCCGATCTGAAAGAAACGACGAGAGGCCACGTTGGCATAACTGTAGTTGCTGCTGACCCGCATCAAAATCACGGGTATTTTTACTGATATTTTGCTTTCTGGCATGACATCTCGCGTTTTTCAATTCCTAAAGAACACCTGTTTACACACAACTATCCCAAACGTGGCGCAAGTAACTTGAAAGGAAAAGTTACCAACCTTTTAATCTTCAGCCGCCATCTTCAATATGATATCCGGGGATTTCGCTGCGAGCTCTTGTAGCTTTAGTAGCTTTAGGAGAGTAGATGATGTTGTGGGACATCAAGTATCGGAAGAAGAGACCAATCTGAAAAAAACACGAGAGGCCACGTTGGAAAGATGATAACACTAGCAATGCTAGAAAACCCGTACTGTCGAATAAATGCCTCATGAGATTATGTCATAAACGTCAAAACCGACACCCGTGAAAAAAAGGGAGTTGAGGCAGTTTTGCGTTCTAGTTCCAAACGTGACGTTGGTATACTTTTCAAAATTTGAAGTGGTCTAAAGTATTTGAAAAAGTGGAAAACTCGTTCAAACTCTGACTCTTCAAAATGGAAAGTAACCAACCTGTAGTTCAGAGATTGATTCGGTTGTTGGGCGGTCATGAAACTGTTTGGCTGGCAGAGTTTGGCATTGAGCAGTAAAGCATCCTATTCGTCGGTTCTTCCGTTAGTTCCGTTTTCGTCAGTAGATTATCAACTCGGATCTAGTTGAAGTTTTCGCGAATAGTTTGGCCATGTCGAGAATAGTTTGGCCAGTGGAGAATCTTCACTCAAAATTTCCAATCGCGACGTTGTCGAGCGGACCAGAAGTTCGAATGCCGGTCTCTGTAAAAAACAGGAAAGGCCACGATGATATACAGAAGATTTCACGTACATGAAAAGATGGGTATAAAGTACAATCTTGATTGGGACTCAAGCTGGGGCACCGGGATAAACTAGAGATGTTCGTTGAGGGAAGAAGCACGCGGTTATTGAAGATAGCAGAAGGAACACCGGGACAAAAAAAAAGTTAGCCAAAACGTCAAACGACACAAGTATCCAAAAAGTTTCTAATAAACCTAAAACCACCGCCTCTTGTGATTGTAAGGATTTAAAAACTTTCAAAAGATCGTTTGAGGTAATCACTACAGACACATCAGAAAAGCTTTGATCAGTAAAGGTTTTGGGGAACCGGGATGGAAGGTTTTGGGTCGAAGGAGCGTTTGTCGGGAGAGAAAATGACACAGTAAACTTAGGAAAAATTGTGAAGCCCTAACTACACCAAACGTGGCGTGAATACTTGAAAAAGTAACCCACCTGTGTCCCATTTTTCCTTGGTCAATTTCTCGGCTGTTGATTGTGTGTTGTGGCACTGAACGGCTCAGCTACAAACTTTGAAAACAGTCAGCAAGAGATCCAGGTGCATTGATGACATCTTATGACAACCAGCAGAAGAAATAGAAACCAATCTGAAAGAAACGACGAGAGGCCACGTTGGCATAACTGTAGTTGCTGCTGACCCGTATCAAAATAACCGGTATTTTTAATGATATTTTGCTTTCTGACATGACATCTCGCGTTTTTCAATTCTTAGAAGACCCGTCTACCTACAACTATTCCAAACGTGGCGAAGGTAACTTGAGTGGAGAAGTCACCAACCTGTAAGACATCGGCCGCCATCGGTGTGATTTCCGCTGATGTTTAACAGCAGACGCCTCCAAGATATTAGTTACTGATTTTGGACAACTTGATTGCGATATTCTGTGATGTTGATCGAGTTCGCATTGTGGTCGCCATCTGAAATGAATGACGAGAGGCCACGTTGATATAGGGACGATTTCACGTACAGAAAAAGTTATTAGGCTATTAGGGCGGGTTTAGAGCTTTGATGAGGGAGGGAACCACTGGTAACAATAAAGAGAAGCCTCAGGGCAGAACAACCTTATATACAGACAACGATAGAATCTTGGTTATTGGAAGAGATGAGGGATGAAACAGGGACGATGGGAGACTTGAAGAGAAGAGCAAAGATTTCAAATAACGCGATTTTTAGGAATAGTTTCCAATACACTGACAGCCACTCGCCCCAATGGATGTGAGGATAAGGAAACTTCCTGAAGCAGGAATTGATAAATAGATGATATGAATCGTTATGGGTCGAAGACAAGTTTCAGAGCAGGAGAGCATTATATACAGACAATGATAGAATTTTGATTGTTGGTAGAGATGAAGGGGTGAAAACAGGGGCATTTGGGAGATTTGAAGGGAAGAGCAAAGATTTCAAATAACGCGATTTTTCAGGAATAGTATCCAATAAACTCACAACCACTCGCCCGAAATGGTGTGAAGAAGGGAAACTTCCTGAAGCAGGATCGAGATAAGATGATATGGGTCGTTATGGGTCAAAGGCAAGTTTCAGGACAGGAGAACCTTATATACAGACAATGATAGATTTCCGGGTACTGGTAGAGATGAGGGGGTGAAAACAGGTGAAACCGGACACTGAAGAGGATAGACAAAAACTTCAAACGACGCAAATGTCAAGAAGAGCTATAATACGTTCACAACCACTTGCCCAAATGGGTGTGAGCATGAGAAAACTCTCAGGCGCTCATTTGAAGCAATCTCTATAGAAACACAAGCAGAACTTGGAAGCAGTAATGATTTTGGGGTGTCGGGATGGGAGCACATGGATCGTTTAGGGTCAAAAGAGAAAGTGTTGGGAGAATATATCACATAATATGACCTAAGATGGGGACAGATTGTGAATTCCTAACTACACCAAACGTGGAGTGGATACTTGGGAAAGTAACCAACCTGTGTCTCATTTTCCCTCGGCCACTTTCCCGATTGTTGATTGCGTGTTGTTGCACTGAGTGGCTCGTTGGAAACCAGTCAGCACCCACGTAACTGGATGACATATTATGACATTCAGGAGATGATGTAGAAGCCGATCTGAAAGAAACGACGAGAGGCCACGATGGCATAACTGTAGTTGCTGCTGACCCGTATCAAAATCACCGGTATTTTTACTGATATTTTGTTTTCTGGCATGACATCTCGCGTTTTTCAATTTTTAAATAGAAGACCCGTCTACCTACAACTATCCAAACATGGCGAAGGCAACTTCGGTGGAAAAGTTACCAACCTGTAAGAAATCGGCCACCATCGGTGTGATATCCGATGACGTTGAACAACAGACATCTCCAGCATCCTGGTTTCTGACTTTGGACAACTTGATCGGGACATCGTGCGATGTTGATTGACTCCTCATTGTGGTAGCCATCTGAAATGAATGACGAGAGGCCACGTTGATATAGTTACGATTTAACGTACAGCAAAAGTTAGGCTATTAAGGCAGGTTGAGAGCTTTGATAGTTGAGGGAACCATTGGCAACAATAAAGACAAGTTTCAGGGCAGAAAAACCTTATATACAGACAACGCTAGAATCCTGACTACTGGTAGAGATGAGTGGTGGAACAGGGACGTTGGGAGACTTGAAGGGAAGAGTGTAGATTTCAAATAACGCGATTTTTCAAGAATAGTTTCCAATATACTCACAACCACTTGCCCAAATGGGTGTGAGATTAAGGAAACTACCTAAAGCAGGAATTGATAAATAGATGATATGAATCGTTATGGGTCGAAGACAAGTTTCAGAGCAGGAGAACATTATATACAGACAATGATAGAAATTTGACTGTTGATAAAGATGAAGGGGTGAAAACAGGGGCATTTGGGAGACTTGAAGGGAAGAGCAAAGATTTCAAATAACGCGATTTTTCAGGAGTAGTATCCAATAAACTCACAACCACTCGCCCGAAATGGTGTGAAGAAGGGAAACTTCCTGAAGCAGGATCGAGATAAGATGATATGGGTCGTTATGGGTCAAAGGCAAGTTTCAGGACAGGAGAACCTTATATACAGACAATGATAGATTTCCGGGTACTGGTAGAGATGAGGGGGTGAAAACAGGTGAAACCGGACACTGAAGAGGATAGACAAAAACTTCAAACGACGCAAATGTCAAGAAGAGCTTTACTACGTTCACAACCACTCGCCCAAATGGGTGTGAGCATGATAAAAGTCTTTGGCGCTCATTTGAAGCAATCTCTATTGATCTACATCTCTACACAAGTAGAACTTCGAAGCAGTAATGATGTTGGGGGACCGAGAACATGGATCATTTTGGGTCAAAAGAGAAAGTGTTGGGAGAATACATCACATATTATGACCTAAGATGGGGACAGATTGTGAATCCCTAACTACACCAAACGTGGCGTGGATACTTGGAAAAGTAACGAACCTGTGTCTCATTTTCCCTCGGCCATTTTCTCGAATGTTGATTGCGTGTTGTTGCACTGAGTGGCTCAGCTAGCGCTAGCTAAGTTGGAAACCAGTCAGCATGTTGTCAATTCGACGCTCGGCCGGCGAAAATTGCCAACTTGGCGGCGATTTAATCCAGGGTCTCTCGAATTTGCCCTCAAATTCCCCCTGAATTATCGCCTTA
>LR546193.1:0-141034 GCA_900536305.3 Caenorhabditis sp. 40 LS-2015 | reverse complement strand
TGTAGTTTGTGATCTCACTGCAATGCAATTTTCGTTTTTGGCCATAACTTTCACAAAAAAACATCGAACCATTGCAACATTATGCCATGGGCTGGTACTGCCCAGGTTTTCCGATTACTTTTTGACTTTTCTATTTGCATTCATGATTGGATTCATGGATTATGTGTTTTATTCAGCCCGTCTCACGGGCCAGAACTTATGGGCTTATCTAGAACAAGTGGGTTTTTTTGTTGATATAAGGATAGTTCAAAATCCAAGTTTCAGGTTGCCCCTGAATACGTCTTCGACTTCCGATCTCTTCCGGATTTTGAAGTTTTAGAGACCGATGCAATCGTTCATTTGGCTTATTCAGTTTTGAGCTTTGGCTTTTTTGTGGCAAGCTTTTCCTTCTTGCTCATGGCTGACATGATTCGAAAGCTGCGCCTTCTGAAACGAAATATATCCTCACGGAACTACCAATCACACTCCGAAGCTATAAGATGCCTGATGGTGCAAACTGTAACCGCCGGTTTATCGATTTTTCCAATGTTGTTATTTGGAATCGTGATTGCCTCCGGAATCAAGCAGGCTCAATTGCTATCTGAAATCGCCATTGCGTGGTTTGCAACACATTCATCACTCAGTATGATGTTCCTCCTGATATTCTTTCCACCCTACAAAACTTTCGTACTACAAAAGTTCAAAAAGTTGTGGTGATCAGAGAGAATAGCATTTGATGAAAAACTTTCAGAATCGAATCGAGTACAAAAAGGCTCAAAGAGAGAGCATCAGCATCTGTGATCCCGTTGTGAAAGGTATGAATTATTTTTTGAAAAATGCTTATCGTCATAGTATTAGAATATGTTCGGAACCTTTTGATGAATTTTTTTAGGATGGTTTTGGTCAGCCGATCGATTTTTAATGGTGCTTACTTATCAATGAAGCCTTGTAGCTCTTGATTTTCTTCATCCAATTTGTACGATACAGGAATGTAAGCATCTCAAAATCTAAGTTTGATGAACTTTTCAAACTAAGACTTCTCAACATCTACACACTTGTCTACACATATCAAAAAACAATTTACTTTTTTCCCATGCCGATCTTAGCCACTTCCCACGTCTACTTCCCCCTGAATAAGAATCAGCTTTGAAATAGTTGTCAACATGTACCCAACCCTTTTGGCACGTCTCTCATGTTTCCATGATCTTTCTTCCTCTGTGACACATGACTAATCCCCCCGAATGATGTGTGTCTGTTGTGTGCTGCCCGTTACCATGGAAATTCAATAAATATCATGTGTCCGTGATTAAATCCGCCTCTATTTCACATTTGGTCTTCAGTCGAGCGGCATGAGAGCAACTGAGCCAGTTTCCTGCTTTTTTCAGCCTCATATTTTCGGATGTAAACTTGATATAGTCTAGTTGAAATTCAGGTTACTCGCGTCGGAGAATACTTAAGCTCTTCAGCGGTTCATTGAGAGTAGACGAAGATTTTCAAGTACTTTTTATTACTCTAAGCCTCGAGCTCATTTAGGAGCTTTGAAGACTTCTGTTCTCATTTTAGAAATCTTGTCAATGTACTGGATGACCCTGTAGGCGTACAGACCACGACGAAAATAACATGTTTTCCATTGTAACTCTCGAAATAAAACACCGTTAGAATTTCCCGCGTCCTTCTACGTGATATTCTCTTCTCATATGGCTTCACACCTCTGAACTCTTGACTCTTGGCTCTAGTTTCTATTCCTGACAACTTCTAAAATCATATTATGAAATATTTCCCAACAGCAACCAGCTGATTTCTTCACATTCTGCCGAGTAGCGAAGTGTGAATAACAAACTTAATAAGAGCTTTTTAGGCAGCCTCTCCGCCTCTTTACTTCTGACTTCTGATTGCTATTTGTCTCTTAATTTCCTTCTGGTTTTCAAGTTTTTGAGTCTTGCCAGCCTAAGCTTAAACTCTCCATTCCAGCGACACCAACTCTCTCAATCGAATCGACATGGCGATCACCTGTGGAGATATCCCGAAGTTCATCTGCGCTCTTATCTTCCCAGTAAGTGGATTACTGTAGTATTACTGTACTTTATCAAACCTTCAAACCAACATCTTCCTTTTCCAGCCAATCGGAGTGCTCATCGAGACCGGATGTGACAGTCATCTCGCCATCTGCATCCTGCTCACCATCCTCGGATACCTTCCAGGAATCATCTACGCGTGCTACGTCATCGTCGACAAGTAAACCTTGGGTTCACTGTGCCAAAACCTTATGACGGACCCCCTTTGTACTCTCTGATTACGGACTTTTTGACTTTCCTTTGGTTTTTCTCAAAACGCTTGATATATTAATTTGTGATCTCCAAAAACATCTTTCATGATCTTTTATCATCTGATCTTGCTGTCAATAAATCTCTCACAAATTTCGATGAACCCTCAGCAAGGAGTACACGAGGCCTCAAAAGTGCGCGAAAACTGAAAATTCAAATTTCAGTAAAGCTCCGAAAGAGGTGACTTTTTTATGGCATTTTTCCATAGCCATAGTTTACTCCTTGTGAAGATTCAAACTGTTGAACTTCTTCAGGAATGCTCCGTACGGAGCACAGATTCGTTTAGAATTGATAGAACAGGTTCTCCTCCACTAAAGAAACGCAAAAGTGTTTCACTGAAAATTAGTGATCTTCAATATACCGAAAAACAGAAGTTATCATTCATGCTCAACTCATGATGCACTGGAAGTGCACTTTTGACGGAAACAAGCAACTTTCGAGACCTCTTTCGAAACAAGACACCATCGAAACACTTCCCTTTATTTTCAGTTTGAACCAGAGCTAATTTCCGGTCTTCGTCTGATACAAAATCGGTTCCGGATTATCATCGAAAAATAAACTCTGAAGTTGTAAAAATCAAAGATTTGAAAATCAGTTCATTGAAGTTTGGGCACTAGCTCGAGTTGTGAAAATTTATCAGTTGCATTGTTGCTTATTTCGGTCTTCTTTCAAGTCGATTACTTTTCCGTCATCCGAAAAAGTGAACATTCCTGGGTGACAAACTTCGAGAGTCGCGAACGCCGCATTGCGGTACATTTGGAATCTCGTCTTTGGAGTCGTTGTCAATTTCATGCACTACAAACGAAGTTCAAGTGATTCTCGCCAGAAAATCGAAACCCTACCACAAAGTTCAACACTCCAGAGTATTGACCCATCATATCGACAATCAACCCATTGAACTCATCATCGATTTTCATCTGAAAAAATTCAATGTTTCTAATTTCCAGCCATCATAAAATTTTACCTTCTTCCTTATTTTCTTGCTGAGACCCATCAGATCCGATCTAGTTGGAATATTTTCAGGAAGAACTGCACCGAGTATCTCTTTCTTGAAGTCACTGTCCTCCTTCGCATGAACCAGCCCGTATCCATCCTTCACAAATATTCCAGGCCAAGATTTTTGCAGTATTCCCAACAAGAGATCGCGGCAATCATTCATGCCGATCTTCTCGTCGTTCTGAACTTGAATTTACTCTCCTTACAGTATCATTAGGGCGCATTCACCTTGTTCTTATTTTGAATCACAGTCTCAAGCTCATCTATCGCTTCAATCATGATTTCTTGAAGATTGTGACTCGATGAAATCTTCAAAAAGTGTTAATTTCCTCTTTTAATTCTTCATCTTTCAAAATGTTACCTTGGGAAGCAAACCTATATTGAGAATGCTTGAGTAGCGTTCCAAAATGTGTTCGATGTTTTTAAGTTTCTTTTTCCCCTCCAACTCGTCGATCTTTGCTTGAATTGCAGCGTACACATTCTATAAATTGAGAGCTGGACGGGTAAAATTTCACGATACTTGGAATCCGTTGATGAACCAACCTCTGCGTTCTGCGTGCTTTCCAATTTTCTCATTTTCAAGCGAGCAGCTGCAGCGATGTTGATGATTCTGAGCTCTTTCTCGTCTTCATCACTATTGTTGGAGGTCTGGAATATCAAAAACTTTAGTAATCATGTATACTTTATGAATATTTCTCATAGAGTCTTTTGAAATTTTCCGTAGGGACACCACACACGTTCACACTCTTTCCACAAGAAAAATCGCCTTGTGGCTTCTAGATCAAATAAAACAATTTAGTGCTGAAACTTTCTACTGACTGATTTTTCACTGGGTTTTCCAACAAAAAAACTGCTCAAAAACCCGTTTTTCTTTTCGATTTTGAACGTTTCCCTAGTCAAAACTGTTAATTCTAAATTCGACCTTACATTTCGGGCGCCAGTCAACAACGACTCCAACATCTTCTTTCCTTCCTCGTCCATATCGCTTTTATCCACCGCCAAAAGACCGCGACCAGTTGGGTTTCTGGTGATGCACGTATCGGGACGTGGGGCTCTCAGGAACTCCTCGAACTTCATTGTTTTGCGATTGTACAGAATTGGAGTATGCAGATTGATCTGTCTAAGCAAAGACTGGGGTGTATGGAATTCTCGAAAATTCACCCACCCAAGAGTCGACATGATGCTGACGGTATTTAGCTGAGGAGAACTTAGAAGCGAAAGCTTCTCTGGAGTGGTGTATTTTTGTTCGAGAACACGAAACACGTGTTGGATAATGACAATTCAAAACCGATGATGGTTGGAAAAGAAAAAAAGGTTGAGGTTAACAGAACAAAAAGTGCACCACTTTTATTCAATTTTGCTTTTTTTCAGAACAAACTGCAACACAAACGAAATCAGTTTTTCCAGCAAGAAACCTACAGTAACCAGAATTAAAATACAAAAAATTGAAACATCGATCATGAAGTACTCAACGAATGACATCTTTCGAGAGTAGGGATCCAGCGAAGGAAGACGACCGAATCTGAAAATTTTCAAAGTTTCCGCTCCCCAATTTGTGTAAAGCTCCGGAACGAAGCTACAATCGGTTTAGGCGGTGTTCCGAAATCCACAAGCTTCTCCCACTTTTAACGAAGCTCATGTCTTACCTCGCTGCAAATTCCGCGTACTTCACCATCAGATCCTTTGGCTTTATCGGCTGATGCTTCAATTGCTCCGCTAGTTTGATGGAGTTTTCAGTGTATTTCTCATCGAAGAGAATCTTCTGGAAGGCCTCCGCAATCTTTTCAGCGTCTGCCAAATCGTATTTCGAAAATTGAATCGACCCATTGTGTCGAGACAACATTTTCGCGTTTCTCATTTGGTCAGCGAACAGAGGGCACTGGATTAGGGAACTATTGGGAAATATGGAGCATTTTCGACTCACGATTATTGCAGGTTTTCCGAGATAACTCAGCTCATTGACACTGCCTAAACCACCATGAGTGAGGAAGGCGGAGAGACGCGGGTCGGCTGAAATCGAGAGTCATGCTGAAACTGGTACCTCGACAGTCAGGACAAGCTTACCGAGCAAAGCAGTCTGAGGAATCCACTTGGCGAAATGTATATTCTCAACTCGTTCCGCAAACTCTTCCACATCATCGGCTTCATACTTCCAGATAAACGTCACATCTTCAAACCTTTTCATTGCTGCTACCATTGCTTTCTTGTTCTTCAGTGGCATATCCTTCGACAGCAAAAGTGATCCGAATGAGATCAGCATAGTCTTCTCCCTCAGCTCCAGAACGTTGGACCAGTTGTCATCCAGTTTTTGCCTTTTCAGCTTCTCCACGTTCACTGATATGCCTCCGATTTCTACGGTTTTAGTCAAGGTTGGTCTCGCGAAATCCACAAAGGGATTAGAGTTGATAAAGACGAAGGAGGCATCCGGCTCCTTGGCTCGGATATCAATAAGGTCGTATGGAGGTTTAAAGGATCGATGTACAGGGTATCCTAAGATGGTATCGATGGATCTGACAACCAGGACATTTGTAATTCTCTCCAGGAAACACAATTCTTCTCCATGGGGAAGTAGCCCATCAGAAACGACACTTGGCATCGCTGGCTCGCCGATAGATTCAGACAGAGCGACGTTATGGGTGACCGATAAAGACGGTATGAACGTTTTAATGTCCAAATAGTCCATGAGTGCTGAAACTGATAAGACATTTAACCTTCGATTGTGTCAACTCACGATACGCCGAGAACACATAGGTCTCGAAAATGATGACATCAAATTTTCTTGTCTTCAAGTCGTCCAACACATCCAGATTCTGCTTCATGACCTCCGCTTGCTCGTTGTACATGTTTTGAAAGACTCGAATCACTGGGATGATCTCTGTTGCCGATGAGTCTTCGGTCCAGAATCTGGAGATGTCTCCAGAAGATAGTTGGTTGCCGTAGGCTTCCAGTTTAGCGGATGGTTCCATATGAACGACATCTTTGGTGGTTTTGGTGTAGCTGATGTTACGGTATTTGGTGACGATTGTGGGGGTGAAGAATGTCTGAAATTTTGATAGATTAGGCTTATTGGAATTTGTCAATTTTTGCATGAGATTCGACAGTCGACCAGCACCCATGATATCTCATCACGAAAACAACATGTGTTGTACGGCCGTATTTCAAAATGGCATTTCCCAATTATGGTACTACAGTGGCTGAGTTGTCGGATCCTAGGCCAGGACTGACTTTATTTCGGATTCCCATCACTTACCACATTGTGTCCAGCATCAGTCAAGGCATCCGCTATTGTCCCGAAAAATGTCGAATGACTATGCGCGAATAAAGGAGAATACACTAGAAAATTGAAACCAAAAGCGCAATAAAACAAACAGAAACTTCCGACCAAGACTCGCATTGAAAGTGACCGACAGAGAAAGGAGAACTGAAAATGAGACCAACTGATAAGAATGGCCGCCTTGGAATCCTATAAATACGAAAACTTCCGAAAATACATGATGATTTCTGGTGAACTTTTAGTATGGTGAAAAATAGATTTTTCGTGGAAAAATTGTCCTTTATGAAGGTAAGCATTGAAAATCATCATGGTGTGTATTCTGGCGGGGATTAGAAAATCAAGGTTGATACAAAAAAGGCACCAAAAAATACCACGATGATGATTTTTTGGTTCAAGTTTTGCACCTAATGATGATTTTATTTGTAGTTTTCAGACAAGACATATGGTCAGTTTCACCTCGAGAAAACTTCTTCTTTCTTTTCTTTTTTATGAAATAAACAATTATCCACAGTTTATCGTCGATCGAGATTTAGTTTCTCCCATCTGAAGGTCGCCTGAAATCCAGGGAGCAAAATCGATCCTCACTATCTCATTCGCATTGTCTCTCCACCAGAACACTCACTTTGAATCAACCCCAGGAGCAAACCGTTGACCACACTCACTTTCGATTCTTTCGCACACGCACACTCTCCCTCTCCGTCACAGTAACGTCTTCGGGTCAACAACATGAGCAAAATCGATACACACTAATTTTTGCAACCACTTCATTCAGTTCACCTTGTCTGGTTTTCCGATATTTTAACCTTCCAGTTTAATCCCACCAGCAAAATTGAGCCACATCAGTTTTTGTCCATATTATCCTTCTCGTCCGCCCGTCTACCAACGCACTTATTCATTCTGTGAAACGACCTCACTCATTCTTCTCCCTCTAAGAACACTGGTCGTTTCAATTTATGCGTTTCCTTCTTTCACGCTCCCAATCAATATCCTCAAATTTATTCGCTTTTGTTTCAGATTTGAACCCTCTAAAAGCATGTCCGTGGACGCTGCATACGAGAAAGACCTCATCGAGTTCCTGTCCACTCTTGCTTCAACTTATCGGAAACCGCCGACTTTGAAGCAAGGATTCGGTAGAATTTTCAACCAAAAATATAGCTACGACAGCGCTCACCAAACGTTTCGCGAGAGGTGAATTGATAGTTGAGTTTCTGTGTAAAACTAATTTTTGAAAAATTTCAGAGCCCTCCAGATATTCTCAAAGCTCCACGAAATCAACTTGGACACTTTGAACAAGGTCGAAATGTTGTACATCTTCAATATAACTGTGAGCGAGGAAATGAAGAAAGAGTGAGTCGCTTGCATTTTGATACAATGAACTATCTTTTTTAGGCTTTCGCGGTATCCCTCCTTTCGATACACTCTTAACGGAAAAGGAAAACTTGTCAAGTTCTCGTCTGGCGACGGATTCCTGAGCATCGAAGAGAAGATTGGAAAAAGTAAAGAAGACCGTGAAGACGCTGCTGATGGAGCTCCAGCTCCAAAAAAAAGGAGAACGGATTCTGAAGAAGTCACCGAGAACAATCCTGTTGAGGCGGAAGTGAAGGAAGAACCTCCAGAGGAGGCATGGCATTCGAGTGCTAGTGGGTTAATCGATTACGAGGTACATCGTAGAGGTTCGCCAGATCAGCCACAAGAACAGCCGATGGAGCGTCGGGATCCTGGAGAGCAGGGGAATCCAGAAGATTCTCTAGTGAATCAAGGGGCCGAGGAGAATCAGGGAGCTGATGGCGCCGAAGTCGATGTGAAGCCAATCATTGAACGGATGCCAGAGCAACTAGAGCAAGCTAGGTAAGTGCTCAACTCTAGTCGTGAACCTCTGCAAGTTTTTTCAGGTCCGAGAAACTTGCTCAGCTTGACGCCGTTGAAGCTTCAGAAGTCGATGTGCCAACTCCAACCATTCGTGCTCTCGACCTCGCCAAAGGCCTCGCTGGGCTCTCGTTCATCTTCAAAACAGTCGAATGGCACAATGCGGCATCTGAGAAAATCAAACTGCTGTTGGGAAAAGAACAAACAGTGCTGCTCGAAGACTTTTCTGCAGTTCTACAGCAAGTTTTGAGCAAGATCAACTCCCACAAAAAGATCGGATTCCGAGTCGGATCGATTCGCATCAGAGACTTCCTACTCGTTCTTCAAACTTCTGTGTTGCTTCCATTGGGAACGGATCTGATGTCGGACGAGTTGGAGAAGATCAACGGGGAAATCGAGAAAATGAATGAATCAGAAGAGAAGACTGCTCAGAAAGGAGAAGCGATCGAGATGTGGATGATTCCAAAGGAAGTGGTCGAATCGTGCATCAAAAACTTTATCAGATTGACGTGTTATTGACAGATTGGAATGCTCCCGCGAGTCTTTCCTTATTGAACGATCGTTTTCTCTACCTTTCATTGAACCTGTCTTTTCTGTGCAAACCAGTTTTCATTTATCTAGCAAATAAAGAATAGTTGAGATTTGTGATGTGAATGTTTCTGATAATGACAGTATGTTGCTTCATCATTTCCAATCCAAATACGTTCTCCATGCCTCCGCAATCCCCAAATTTTGCAGAAATAAACATGTCCAAAAAAAATGCTCCATGAACACAACCCTGAAAAACGCGAACCAATGTTTGATGCATTTCCAGTGTCGACGGAGAAACTCATCAAAATAATGGCTTGCTTGAAGTTGATTCGTATAAAAAAACGAATATAAACACATGAGAACCCCCAGGAGACACTAGGAAAATACCTCTTGCTGACGTCATGACACTATCCCCGGCGTCAAAAACGTCAGTGACTCTAAACCTAGTCGCTACTCCAAATCACTGAAAATGAGACGAAAATAGATGACCAAGTCAGACGACCGACAGAAAAACTGCAAGAGATTTATTATACTCAGAACAACACTCAAGACATTCGGATACTGTAATTTTTACATCTATGAACACTGAAATTGAGCTTGTTTTTTTTCTCTCAAAGCTGTAATCTTCATTTTCAAATACCAATCCTTCTTTTTTAATATAAGAACTGATGTTTCCGTGCGATTGTTGAAATCTTCTAGACTTTGCAGAACTTATCCAGTATTATCTCCAATCTCGGATTTCTGTTGACACTTTACGAAATTAAAAATCAAGGGCTTACAAGGTGGTTTGATCATCTTAAAAACGGATCCCGCAACGAAAGGAGTTGATCCCGCAACGCAGGACCACCTTTACCCCCCAAAATCATCATTCTTGACAAATCATGTCGCTTACTCTCTCGACATGTAAAATATGCGATCAAACTTCTAATGAGAAACTATTTCAACCGGGAGTCTGTTTCAAGTGCAAAATGTTCTTCCAGAGAAGTATAACTAGGAAGAAGATGAGCAAGTGTGAGGGGAATCATGGTGAACTTCGAGGTAAGAGAAAATGAACGATAATGAGAATATGGCAACAAGAGATTTCAGATCCAATAGTCTTTTGTCGGAGTTGTCGTTTCCAAAAATGCATCAAGGTTGGAATGATTTTTGAAGGTAAGCGTATTTTGACATCATTTTATGGTCTTCATATTTAATAAAGCTGTTTTCTGGCATTGAGTTCGCCATTCAAAGATTTTTCAGAGGCTGGGTCCATAAGGAAGCGAAAACTCAGAGCTCCACCTACAGGGTGAATTTTGTTTTGTATCGTTTCAGCTAACTGGTCTCAAAATTTCATGATGGTTGAAATATTTTAAGAGTAGATACAGCATTGTCAAACTGTCCTAATAATAATTTTGCACTCTGTAAAAGACAGTCAACGATTCTCCCTACCGATCTGGGTCTCAACCGCTTCTTTGATCTTCAAACATCTCAGCGCAGTTTTCATCAAAAGTATGGAATCAGCAACATCAGTGAAGGGCAAGCAGGAGTTATGAAGGTAACGTAGTCCGTTTCACCAAATTTATCTCGGTATCGTCTTCTCAATCCAGAATTCGATTTTCAGATCAATCGAAAACTCTACAAATGCGCCACCCCGTTTGACATCAATCTTTCTCTCCAACTCGGATTCCGAAACGCTGTCGACTGGGCGAACCAATTCGATTCATTTCGAAACTTGCCAAGCAGAGACAAGAAGCTAATCATGGCCGAGTATGGCATTGCGTTTCTGTTGGTGGATCAAGCATTTAAAAGTGCGTACACCACAAATGAGGACTTTTGGATTCTTCAAAACAATAGCTTTCTGCATCCGGATATGGTGTTCAACCTTGATGGGACTAGTTTGAAAGAGGAGACCTATCAAGCGAGGTGAGTCAAAAATTGTTAGGTTTTCCATCAGGTACATTGTTCAGAAGCCACTACGAATTCGTCAAACAGTTGATCAACGGACTTCAAAGACCATTCAAAACCCTGGGAATCACCTCAATCGAGTGTGCGCTTTTCAAGATGATGTTGCTCTTCACTCGTAAGTTTTAGGAGAACCGTCTTACGAAAACAGTCTTCAGTTTTTTTTGTTTAAGGGCACAGCTAAAAAATTTTTCTTTCGACTCAAAGGTATTGGTAGCCGAAAAATCTGAAAGCTAGTCATGGCAATCTGTTGATGGTAAGACAGGGTATGTCCGCATGTCTGGTCTCGTCTGTCTGTGTGTCTGTGTTCTAGAAATGAGAGGTCTAGATATTCGAAGAGGTTTGGAACCGAGACTAATACTTTGAGATTCCAGCGTCGTATCTCAAAAGAGTGAATGTTGAAGACAGAGATGGAATTGTGAAAAGATGTATGATGGAGTTGATGAACTCCTCAGTAGCGAAGTTTCCGGAAGACGGGATGATACGCTATGGGGAGATCATCTTGTTGCTGGGCTCGATTCGGAGCACAGTAAAGGAGTTCTACAATCAGACAAAACGCTCGGATCTTTTCGATGTCACTAGATTTGATGCCTTCGTAAGAAACAACTTTCTAGGCTAGAGAGACGTCACTTCAAAAAAAAAAAGACCTAGAGATGAGTAACTTTGAAGATCAGACTTGGTTTTGTATTTTTCCTTTTTCCTATAATCCACCTCAAATCTCCCATAAGCCTACCTACACACACGCAAAGACTCGAAAGAAATATTCTTCCAAGAAAAAACAGTTCTTCTTATTCCTTCTCTCTCATAACCATCATGATGTTAAGTATTATCAATATTCTAGCCATCTGTTTCATATTTTCCTTTCTCTCAATGTCTATCGTATTGTCTGTGAGCGTCTATTGCATTTTCAAGTACTACAATAAAACGAGTAAACATTCGATTTCGGTGCGACCCGAGCAGTTCATTAGTGGGGTGAATAGTTTCAATGAGATGGATTTTGCTTCTCCGTCGGATTATGTTTGAGGGTGAGTTTCGAGTACTTGGCAGTGAAGTTGTGAAAAGCCATTTTGCAGAGTGATCGAACATTCTTGGATGTTTAGAAGAGAGCTGACTTCAGGCTCTGGGAACTCTTCAACTTTTGCAATCATCAATGGGCTAATCTTTTTCGTTTACTAAGAATAAATGAATGTTTTCAGTATTGGCTAATATTTTTCGAAAAACCAGTTTAAGATTTAGAGGTTCGACTGAAGAAAAAACCTGATTTCAAGATTTTCAACTTCAGAATGTGCGATGTCTCGGAGGTTTTTTTAGTATCGATACTGAAGGACTTTTCAAATTTAAGAAGAGGTTCTCAAACCTTCGAAGGAATATGGGTCGAAACTTGTCAAAGGTTCTCAAACCTTCGAGCGAAAATAGGTCAAAACCTGTCAGATGTTTTCTATGTAGCTTTAAAAATAATTATATTTCGTAATCTTTCTTCTAATAACATTCTGAGAGCACATATCTATCGAACATCATCCCTAATACTACAACTCGGAAAATCAAAAATCCTTTTTCCTGTTCTTACACTTTTCGCTTTAACACCTCCTCCCACAAATCCGATTTCAGCCGAAAGCTGAAATCAAGATCCTGAACTTCGCGCCATTATTTTCTTTTCCGTTCCATCATGTTCTTGACTCTCACCAACCTTCTCGCACTATGCTTCATAATCTCATTTCTCTCAATGACGATCCTGCTGGCTATCGGAGTATTTTTCATATTTAAATACAATTATGACCTTTATCTAGGGACCGCAACGCGAGGGGGCGGAGCCTCCTTTTTTTTCTCCGCGAAATCATCTGGCGTTTTTGAAGGAGTGTAACTCGAGTTCGGATGAAGCAATTTTCATGAAAATTGGTCTCGTTATGTCATTTGATGCGTAGAATCGAATGAAATAAGCAGTTTAACACCTAATCCGTTACTTTTTGAGATATTTTCGAAAAAGAGAGAAAAATGCTCGGGAATTTTTTAAATGATAGTGGTACGCATGTTTTTAAAACGGATTCTGGTACTCTTAGACATTGTCTATGAGATGTATATGATTACAAAAAAATTCAACTGTGCCATTTTTCGAAAAACTCAGTCAAACTTCAGACCAAAATAATGAATTTTTTTCAGCGATGACACAATGATTTTTTGATTGATATACGTAGAGCAGCTTAACAGCTACTCTGAAAAAAAATTTGAAGTTCTTTGGATGAGTATGAGACACTCAAAAAGCTACTGAAGTGAGGGTCACTTTCCATTTTTTGCGGTTTTCATAAGTTTTACCTGTCATGCAGGTCGAGTACGCATGTTTTTATTTCACCAACAGATTCTACTCAAAATTTGCTATTAAAACAAATATTTGATTTAATTTTTCAACTGTGCCATTTTTTTCTAGAAGTCATTTTCTATCTGAAAATAGGAGAAAAAGCGTTTAAATTTCCTGTGCAGAAGTGGAGGTGGCGGCCAGTTCATAACCGCAACCCTCCTTCCGCGTTGGAAGCGCCGCGGTGGCTGAGTGGTTAGCGCGCCGGATCGGTGGTGGCTGTCGCCGGGGTTCGAACCCGCAGCCGGTTTAGACGTTTTTTAACTCATTTTTCCATGGAGAGTAACCGCGCGGCGCTTGCAGATTAAAACTCCACCCTTCGCTCCGCCTACTTTTCCGCGCACGCTGCCAAAACCGGGGAGAAAATCGAGGAAAATGAGGGTCATAAACAGGGCTAGAACTCGAGAATGGGCGAACGTTTTTTAACGAAATTTTGGTAATGTACTAATATTGACATGAGGAATCGAATGGTATCAATTGTTTTGGCCAAAAGCGTGTTTGAAAAATGCGTTGTGGTGCCTACCTTTATCGAATGGAAAAGTTGGATGATGGCTTAAAAGGCAATCGTCAATGTGAGTTGGTTTCTGTTTGAGTGTGAGTTTCATCGGTTTTTCATTCAAATTTTCATAGAATTTTTGGATTTTCAGACTGTTGCTGTGTTACTGGCCCTCATTTGGAAGTTCCGATAGATTATGATGTTGTGGAATCTGGAAATCCTACACCACTTCCAACCCTTGATAAAACATTTGAGTTTCCAACACTTCAACACCTGTTTTCAGCATTGCCTCCTCGTGTATAAAAATGGTTTTATTGATGTGTTAATCTTTAACTTCCGCTCCATCAGGAACAGAATTGACTCCAATTAATGAGAAATTGATTCTATCGAAATTCTGCCAGTGCACAATTTCCAGAACTTTTCCAGGATTGGAAGTATTAAAAAACCACTGCTTCTTATTGTTTCCTATTGTGCGTCGAAACGGAATACCAAACAACTCAGCAAGCCTTCGGTTGTCGTCAAAGTTGTGATACTCGACATGGAACATCTCAAAGTTTGTAGACTTCATTGCAGTCTAAAAAAATAAAGAAGAAATATTTCGTTCAGAGTTAACTCACTCGTCGCAACACATCTAAATCTTCTGCGTAAAGTGGTTTGAATTCTGCATTAATGACAGCGAAATGAGTGAAATGTTGGATCGCAACATCAATCGTCAAGTTTCGAGTACTAAACTTGCTAAGATTTTTCCATTGTTCCAATTTCACCACCTCCTCCAAGTGAACTTTCCTCTCGAAAAAGCTTGTAGAGAAAAGTCGAATCTCCTTCAGAAAGTTGGCATCTGAATATTGGAGAATTCTCATCACTTCGTTGCCTCTACAAACTCCCAAATCGAGATAGGCTGTTTTGAGCGGAAGAGATTTCAGTGTATCCTCAAATTTCTTCAAAAATTCCATCAGACTCTGGGTCTTTGCAGTACTTCGTAAATCCAAATGAAATCTTCTCAGAACCGTTTTCTGGTGAGCCATAATCAACTTGTAGTCGTTGCAAAACGCTTCCAAAAAATTGCAGTCTTCCATAACCTTCTCGGTGTTATCTTTGGTCACCATGCATCCATTGATTTGATATTTGTAACAGATTTCGGTGCATTCCGAATCAGAAATCCAATCGACTCTGACTTCTTCATATTCCACGACTACATCGACTGCTATGATTTTGAAGTCTGGATTCTTCTCGTCGATGTAATTTCGAAAGCTGGAGGACACTTTTTGGAGAGCAAGACTGAAAAACTGGTTGAACTTTTTTCTGAATCAAAATTTCAAAACTCACATTGACGGAAACCCCACATAGTTCAGAATCAAATCCATTGGAATATCGGGCATATCGGACAGGGAACACATCATTTTGCCGGAAAGGTATTGAGAATGAGAAAATGTTTCAGTTTTTCTTATCATCGATTGATGGAAAGTCAGGTGGAGGAGAAAGTGAGACACAACAAGAGGGTCAAACATGAATCATCTTTGTAAGCTTTTTGCTTATGTTTTTTTCTGGCATTTTTCCCAGCGCTGATAAGAAAATCATTCGTTATTTTTGATTTCCAACCCTCAGAGCATTAATGTATTCTTCAACTCTGAGATCTAATTTGATATGGAACTCCACATTTAAAGACACATTTTCTCCAAAGAAAAAAATCTCATCTCATCCATTTATTCCTCTTGAAAATGAACCAGCGCTCCTTCAAAACCATTCAGTGGAATCGAAGAAATGTCAACTTTTTCAAACATGAATAGAGAGAAACATTCGAAATGAATCGACAGTGCCACTTGTTCGTTGTTTGGCACCCGATAGAACCACCTTCTTCTCTTGCTCCCGTCTTCTTCAAAATCATCGAAAGGTGTTCCGAGAAGGTTGATCAGATTCTGCCAATCTTTCAGATGAGCATAGTTGACATACGCGAATGAAAGCTTGGAAAAGTTGAGGAAAGCCTGAAAGGTTTTCCAAAACTTTTGGACATCCGAAAACATTTTCAACCTCTTTCAATTGGTACAAATCCTTGGCACTCAATTCTTCGAAATGCACGTGGATTCTAGAAGCATGGTACAAATCTTCCATGGGAATCTTCACATGAAAACATGGCAACCACAGCTCCTCTGCTTTCCTCCATTGCTCCAGGTAAACAACTTCCGTTGTACTTATAAAATGCCCTCGATTTTTTCTCCACCTTCCATTCACGATCATCAACTTTTTGAGGGTCCCTGGTTGGATACGGTAGCGCTGACAACACCTCTTTCTCATACAAAATTTCGATGTGAAGGAACTCTACCGGTAGCTGACGACTTCTAGACTCCAGCACCGTCTTCAAGTGTTCGAAAAATAGACGAGCCACCTTTTTCAATTTCAGATCTCTACCGTATCTCGAGTCTGGAGGAGCATGCCAAAATATCAGCTGCAACTCTCGGATTGGCAATTTTTGATGCTTCAAAATGACATCGAAATCTTGACAGAGTACCTCTTCAAATCTCTCATCTTTGATAAACTTTGATCGTCTTCCGACTTTATCAAAAGTTACAACCAGACAGCCATTTGAGAATTTTTGGTACTCAATCAAAGTTCGAATCCTTCTCGAGTTGGAATCGAGAAACTTGAGGGAAATCACTTTCGAGTAAACATCCACTTTGATTTCTGTGGTCTTCGGATCGAGTGGAATGTAGTCGATGAAGTTTCGAAAACCACGACACGCTTTTCGTAAAGCTTGTCTGGAAATTTCGTATTTGTCACTGTTTATTTCGGAAGAAACTCACATGGATCTGACATCTGAATGTTCCAGAATCAGAGTAAGAGGGAGCTCTGGGATTTCCAGAAGTGTTGACATTCTCAGTTTGGTAATTGAAGTCAAGTCTGATTGATATCTGATAGGGAGTATAAGTAAAGCCCTACTAGACTATTTTTTGTTGTCGTAACATTTCGCAATGACTCATGAAAAGAGAGAAAACTGATAGAGAGAGTGATAGTCTTGTTGACAGACGGCGACATATTTTTGCTGGGTTTGAAGAGTCAAGATTGAAAGATGCAGAATTTTTCGTTTGAACTGAAGAACTCAACTTGCACCTAACCAATTTCCAGCTTAGTTTGGATACTTCGAAAAACTAACTATCCGTTGTCTATTTGTAGGAATCTATTCGGGGTTTTCTTGAAACTGACCTGACGAGTCTTGGAGAGCGGCGTCGGAATTTCCTTAGAACTCAACATGAGTTCGTTTACGTTGAAGGGTTTCGGTCCAGCTGGGAAAATAAGTGAAAAACTGATCATATTTTGATTGGATGAAAGTTGATGCTGGTCAGGAATGAGGTAGTCCTAAAGTCAGTCGTGGAAGTTATGTGAAACTTTTAGAAGGTTCGAAAACCGTTTAGGAATTTGAATTCGCTGAGAAATTCAAACTTGTGCCATCACAAAACAGGTTGTATTATTTGTGTCACCGACACACGTTTTGTAGCCCAGACACAAAATGAAAACACCTGCTCAATCTGAGAAACACGATTCTTAAGTAGACCAAGTTTACCTTTTGGTTTATCTTGAAATCAAAACCTCCAGCGAGGAAAACCGAGGTCTTATCTTATCAGTCGACTGAAGTGCTGTACACTTTTTCCCTAAACAAACTATTTATACTCTTTTTTCAACGGTGAATCAACTTCTTCAAAACTAAACACAATGAAGAGTATTCTCATGAAGATTTTCGGTTGTTTGCGAGAGTAAGCTTCGTTTCCGATTTTGGATGAAATAATGTTCGAATTTCAGACAAAAATGCACAGTTACTCCGTTCGAGCCATCTCTTCAGAACATGCCAGACGTGGTTATGAAGCAAATTTTAAACGAGCTGGATTTCCGATCAATGTGAGTTCCTAAAATTGTTCGTTCATTTTTCTAATCATTTTCTCAGTTTGAACCTCCGAAAAGTGTCTCACAACTTCCGTGACTTCATAGACAACGTCAAACCACCGTCATTTTTAACCAGTATATCCATCAACGTCCAGTCCGAGATGATCAGTTTTGAGCTCATTTTCCCAGCTGGCCCCAAATCATTTCATGGATCTCAAATGTTCTATGTTGAGTTCAAAACACATTCCGAAGGGTGTGCTGTGCAGTGGTTCAATAAGAGGAAACTGATGAAGAAGATATTGGAAAACCGACACTTTGTGGAGACCGCTCTTCAAGACTTTCAAGTCTTGATGAAACATCAGAGGTCAATTTTGAGTATGTTCAGACTGGAGTTTGAGTATTGCAAACAGTCTATAAATCAAGTGGATCATGATCTGGACCCTATTGCTGATATGGTTTTGACCAGGATCGAGGCTTTAAAAAAGCTTCAAGTTGAAGACTTATCAATGAGTGTGATACGACAAGAACAAGTGATGCCAGTTCTCTCTATTATCGATCCCAACAGTTTACGAAAAATCAAAATCTATGGGAAGAAAAGTTTTCCAATGGACGCATTTGAAGTGGATAAACTGGAAACTCTAGAGCAGTGGAAAAGTGCAAAAGAGCTCAAACTTTGGAGATACAATATGTCGATTCCAATGGAAAAGTTTACACACTTCCAAACTGTTCAATTATTCTTTCAAACTATACCAGCGGAACAGATTTTGAATCTGAAAAGGGTAAGGATCTCATTAACTCTCAAAACAAATCAAATGGATTTCCAGATCTTTCTCTCTTTGCCCTGCAATATCAAGAGTTGCTCGTTGAAATACAAATTCATCGATGATCTTCCGTTATTGACGGATTCCTTGGGACCATTTGTTGAGGAGACTGATCAGTACGGGGTCAGCGAGAAGCGATGGATTTTTAAAATAGAGGAATCCATGAAAGTGGTATCCATCTCAATGCTGTCATCAGGTTTCATCACTTTGGAGCAAGTGGAACGGTCTCAAATTTCTGCAAGAATTCGTCCATTGAACTGATCTTCAGATTATATGAAGCTTAACTTTTTTTTCCAATTTTGCTCTGTCTCTCTGCAGTAGCTAGATTCATGGCGCAATTTTGTTTTATGAGTTTTGTCTCGAATTCTTTCATTCCTTCTAGAATCAACATGCAACACAGATCAAGCATATCTTCATCATAATCCTATGCAGATGTGCTGTTTTCAAATGTGACTAACTTCGGATAAAAGAAAAGGATAAGAAAGAAGTTTGCATCCAAAAAAGTATTAAAAATGGACGGAGAAGATTACGAATGTGTATTTCAAGCGTCCTAATCTTTCCAATTTCGTTCAATGATTTGGAAATCCTGACATCTAAGCACTGGAACACGAAGTTTTATGGGGCTCTCTGTATAAAAGAAAAAAAGGGCTGAAGAAATGTGTGTATTCCCTTGGAACATGAATCGTGAGAACTATAAAGAGGAGAACTTTTAGTGAGTTTTTTTTTTGAATTTTCGAATAATCGATCCTTTTGAAGAATGCCACGATACAAATGCGTCCTTTGCGGGCGCAACGCAGCTCTTCGACATCATCAAGAACCTTTTACATGCTTCGATTGTAATTCATTTTTTAATGGAGACATGCGCAATGAAGGAATGGGTTCAGAAAGCCAGTTTCCTCTTACTAACTGTGTTATAACAACTTGCTTCATTTCAGATATAAAACATCCCATTCAAAATCTTGCCGTAAGTCCGATACATGACTTCGAACGACTCATGATGCTGACCTACCATCAGAGAAACAGTAAGCAGATGGTCAACAAGATATCAAGGAATGGTATGAATCCTTGCCACTCCGTGGAGGTAATTAGCGCGAACTCTGGAATACTTATTCTTTGACAACATTTATCTCGGTTCCAGTTGGAGGTATCAAAAAGTAATCAACTAAAAAATTGTAAACGACAACACGAGAAACATTCTGTGAGTAATCACTTTTTGATAGCTGTTACTGGAACTGAGATAAATTTGTTCAAAGCGAGATGTGTTGATTGACGGTATCCCTCTTCAATTCAAACCACATCTGATTCAGATGCTTGGAAAGCTCTATAACCGCGCCACTTCCATTGACATCAACACTGTCCTTAAGTTTGGACTTCTGGATGCAAGACAGTTCGCAAGACGATTCAACTCATTCGAAAGCTTGAAACCGAAAGACAAAAACTTGGTGTTATCCGAGTTTGGGATTGCCTACATGTTGATTGATCAAGCCTTCGAAACTGCTTCAAAATCTACCGATGAGCACATTTGGATTCTTCAAAATGATTCATTTCTACACATAGATCTTTTGTTCATGATTCCAGTAGATGATATCAAATCTCATGATATTTCTAGACAAAAGAGGTTTCCTCCGTTGCTAGAAACAATGTCTGCAATTAAGTTTCTTCAGACTCCACTCTGATTTTGTTAGTGAATTGCTACGATCCCTGTCAAAACCGTTCCAAATGCTCCAGCTGCATGTTTTCGAGTGCACGATCTTGAAAATCCTTCTGCTCTTGACCCGTAAGCCTCAAAAACAGTGGACCCTGAAAGTTCGACTGGTTTTCAGCATCCTTTCCAATGCATTCAAAGCTCAAAGACCCGGAAAATCTTGTCTCTAAATGTTTCACAAGTCTACAGTGGCATTCGATAAGTAATTTCAAGGAGAAGGGAATCGAAAGATTTGGAGAAGTTATTTTGTTGTTAGGAGCAATACGGTCTTTGGTGAAATCATTTTACAACATTACAAAGTCAACGGATTTGTTCAAAATTTCTAGAGGTGATAGTTTTGTTGATTATATTTTGTTGAAATGATTCTGTCCTTTTTTTGATATTTTTCCTGGTTGTATTTCTTTCAGTGCACAATTTTTCTATCTACAAGCACTGTTTCTCAGAGTTAACCAGCTTCAATGAAAACTTGTGTTCTGTTTGTGCGAATGTCCAGATGTCCTCATTTGTATACAACGAGACGAAAGTGTATTGCGAAAAAACGCACAACCTTCTATTCAACATTTTCATGGGTTTTTGCCTTCCCAAACACACTTTTTCGCTAATTTTTCCATGATTTCAACTGCCTCAAAATTGCTTTTCGAACGTCCCAGAAAAATTGTCGAAGTTTCTCATAAAAAACTTTTCTATTGCACTATTTTCTCGTTTTGTTGGTTACGAAACACCCTCTCTTGTTGTGTACACAAACCTTCCTTCTCTCTAAGTCTCTCAACTCTCTCCCCTTTTATTGTCGATTGCATTTCAATTTCTTTGCAATACTCACACTCACACTTTTTATCATTCTTCTTATTGATTTCTCCTCTCATTTTCGCTTTCCCGATGTCTATTCAAGAAGTGCCCGAAAAATTACTTCTCAACATCATGGAAAGTTTGGATTTTCGCTCAATGTGAGTTTCCACCTCACCCCCCTCAACACAATAATAAACTTTCAGTGTGAATCTTCGAAAAACTTGCCACGATTTTCGAAACTTCATCGACGACGTCATCCCAACGTCTTCAATGATTGGAATCGGTGTAACAGTGAGGAAAAATGAGATAGAATTATCGCTGGAGGACTCGAAAAGTGCATTTCGAAGAGTTCAGTATCTGAAAAATGACGGAAAGGACTTCTTCTGGAAAGACTTAGAATTGCTTCTAAAGCATCAGAAGGGCCCATTGGATTACCTCAATTTCGATTTGGAGATTCCAGAAAGTGACAAAAAA
The DNA here is from genome assembly GCA_900536305.3 of Caenorhabditis sp. 40 LS-2015. Lineage (NCBI taxonomy): Eukaryota > Metazoa > Nematoda > Chromadorea > Rhabditida > Rhabditidae > Caenorhabditis > Caenorhabditis tribulationis. The sequence goes on along the minus strand of LR546193.1, from coordinate 119,618 downwards.
TTGAACCCGCTGATCTTGGCAAAAGTGCACGCCAAGTTTCTCCAACATCTTCGTCAGTTACTGATGTCCCTAAAAGCCTCCGTTCCAGTCAAAAAACTTTGCATGTGTGTTGGAGATCAAGACGAGGTGATGATGATTCTTCCATTTGTCAATGCACACGAACTCGAGATGATCGACATATTCCCCGGAAGAGGCAAGCACATGCAAGTGTTCAAGTTGGACAAAGTTGTTCAAACGGAACAATGGGCAATAGCAAAACGATTGCTTACTACAAATGTCATGACGGATGAGCCCATGGAGAGTTTCACTCATTTTCAAGACTGCACAATTCACATCGAGACTTTGACACCGGAGATCGTGAGAATGCTCAAGGAGGTCAGTTTTTCTAGACTTCAAGTAGGATACAGTGCTAGTCAAAAACTCAGTGGCGAGTTTATAGCATTCCCTAGTCTCGACGACTCCAAGTCCATCTTTCCAGACTGCCCTCCATTCTCCAAACCTGGAATGCTTCTCCCTTCACTTCGAGCCAACCTTCAAATCATATGAACTCAAACAAATGTTTGCCAGTATTTTCGAGCATGCCTACGAGCATCCTAACTACGCGGAGGTCGGTTGGTATTCACCCATTCCCGGAGATCCCGAGTTGGTTCTCAAGTGTACGACCAGCCATTTCTCCTGGTTCAATCTTTGTCGTGAAAAACTTTCGATTATCTTGGAGCGCCAAGCTGAAAATTAGAACAGAAATAAAAATGAATTTATTTTTGGTTGTTTTGAAAATCGAGTTCTCTTCTAACCCCAAGTACCTTTCATTTCTTTCGTTCTTGTTGTCCATTTGAACGTTTCAAGTATCCATCAACATGACGTTGGTTCAAATGCCAGAGGTGGTTCTAACCCACATCATGGAAAATTTGGATTTTCGCTCATTGTAAGCCTCGCTAAGTCGTTTTCCACTGATCACTTCAAATTTTCTTAAGATTAACCCTTCGAAAAGTTTGCCGTGATATCCGAAACTTCATAGATGACGTCATTCCACAATCTTCAATTTCTGAAATCCATGTGAGAATCCACACAACCCACATATCGCTTAGAATTCTGGATCCACAATTGACTTCAATTGACAAATCGATTGAGATCAAGTACAGAGGCCATCTGAAGGGATGCTCGATTCATAAGACGTCTGGAGTAGAGAAGAGGAAAAAACTGGTCGGAACGGGAGACTTCGTCAATTTTTTCTGGCAAGATTTCGAGCAAATTTTGAAGCACCAAAAATCAAGTTTGGAAGTGTTCAGTTTGGTGTTAGAGCACTACGAGTACAGAATGAAGGAGCAAAACAATCAAATCAGTGCTCAATTTTTGTTGCCAATAATGGAGAAGTTCAAAGAGCTTCTTTCATCAAGAATTGTTCCGTTGAAAGTGAAAACTATTGACTTTGATATTTCACGAGTTTGTTGACAAAATTCGAAAAATTTTGAAATCTGGACAACGACAGCTTAAAGTGAAACATCTCAACTTGCTAGTGTTGTTTCAAGAGGAAGTGATGTCAATCCTACCGTTAGTGGAAGCAGGAAAACTGGAGAATTTGATCATTTTGGATCTTCGTGGTTCCCGAAAATCCAATTTCAATCCCTGGGAGATTGAAAAAACGGAGCAGTGGAGAAGCTCAAAAACTTCTGGAGTGTTCGAATACGTCGATTATGCCAGACATGAAACGGAGTTGTACTTTGGGAGAACTCATGGACGAGAAATTTGTGGCAGAACGATTCTAGCTTGCAATGAGGTAAAGCTCAGTTTTCTTCTTCCATGATATCCAATTGATTCTTCCCAGAAGTTCCGTGACTCGCCCATCATGCAACATTTTGAGGTGCATTATGAAGTACTGACGGGAAGAGGGCTGCTCTCCGAGCAACTCTCAACACTCACTGGGATGATGCCTTTCATCGACGCAACGGATGGAGTTACAAGGATGAGATGGTTCTCAAAGTTCAAAAAATTGAATGACATACTAGCGTTGTGCATTTTGAACGATGGGCGTAAAGTTGTGCTCTTTGAGTCTTTGAAATTGGAACATGTTCCTGTTGGAGCTCGAATGTTATAGTTGTTGAATGGATAATAAAGCATTTATACTTCCAAAAAATTGCGAAAAGTCACGCCACGGTTTCTCTAACTTAAAATGGGTCATTCAGATGAGAAGGTCATCTCTGAATCAAAGAGGTTGTCAGATCAAAAAATTGGAGGCAACCTGAAAACCAACCGAACTTTGAACAAAAAATCGATTCCTTAACAATGACTACAAATCACTTTTCTTTTCAATTAATCACTTTTATTAGTTGAAAACAGGAAGAAAACGATTAGCTAATTAAACATCAACAAGTAAACGAAAACTAACCCTGACGAGCTGCTCCGATCATCGACAGAATATCCAACATCTTGCAGCGCTCCTTCAAATCCATACCGTTCTCCTTTTCGTTGGTCTCAGCTTCCTCGGGCTCCAGTTTCGCCACCTTCTTTGGCACGACCTCCGACATCTCCACTTTTCGCTTCCTGCACATTCGCATCTTCCTACACTGCCTTCTGTGCCGCTTCAGTTTTCCAATGAGTCCATCCAGGAGCACCATTCGTCGAAGATCCATGTCCTTCCTTCTGAACAGTCGAGCTTCCCGTCTGATGGCCATGTCGAGGAGTTCGTCGGGGCGCATGATCATCGGCTCACAACAGGTTTCGTCCTCGGAAGATGACGAAGCGGATGAGTCCCAAGAGTTTGTGGTGAACTTGTGGGTATCCTCGGACATTTGAGGGGCCATATTGGAAAAAGTAGAGAGAATATTATTGGAAAAAAATGGTAGTGAGTAAGTGAAGAGTCAAGACAGTATTTGAGAACATGACCTAAATATTATCGATCGATCGTATATTGTGAGGGCCTTTTGCTCCGCTCCATTGTTCCCAGTTAGTCCAGGTGGCCAACAAAGAGACTATATGGTTCCCATCACTCATAAGGTTGTAAAGTGGACACATAATAACAGAGCTGTAATACGTGACCTTTTGACCTTAACCGGAACAATTGTTTGAGATACAAGGACCATTTAGTCAATCTGAACACTCACTCTTACCCCCCATCCTCTCCAATACTATTATTCCTACTACCTTTTCCAATATTTCTTCCTCAGTATTCAACGGTTCCAGTATGAGCTCGTCTTCTTCAACATCATCTTCCGAGGACGAAGTCTACCACACCCAGATGCATATGCGCTCCAAGGAACTCCTGGACATGGCCATCCGAAGGGAAGCCCGACTATTCCGAAGGAAGGACCTGGATTTGCGACGAGTTGTTCTCCTGGATGGTCTTATCGGAAGACTAGTGCAACATAGAAAGCAGTGTAAGAAGGCTCGGATGTCGAGAAAGAGAAGAGCAGTGGAGAAATCGGAAGTCGTGCCGCAGAAGATGGCGAAACTGGAGGCCAAGGGTTCCGAGAGCAGCGAGGAGAAAAGTATGGATTTGAAGGATCGATGCAAGATGTTGGATGTGCTGGCGATGATTGGAGCTCGTCAAGGTTAAATGTTGTGTTCTTATTGACTTTTATTCAACGAATTATGTTTCTGTTTAGCCGGTGTTCTACTTTTGTCATATGAAATCGTTTCTTTATTATTTGGTTCCAAAGTTTCGAATATTGTGAAGGTTCACAAAGTTCTTTCTGAAGTTTCACCATTCACTTGAACTGAAAAGTTCCAACTGCTCAATTATGACAATTTTTCACTAAAAATCATTCAACACAATTTTGGCCGGTACTGTACATATGGAAGGTAAACGAGTACCCTCTAACAACAAAAAGTTTGCACCCAAAATCTCTATTCTGTTCAAAAACCATGCCGAACAAAAACTGGTAGGATATATCACATCATCTGATTCTCTTTTTGGCATGGCTATGAAAAGGGAAACGAAATGACGAATAACGACCGGAAACATTTCAAGAGTGAGTTGCCTTTTTGCTTTCGATCGAAGTTGAAATCGAAACTTATTTTACCCCAGAGCCAAGGACCATTTTTAGGACCATCTAAGAATACTATTTTTTTGAAACTGAAAAATGTAGTTTTGTAATTTCCATCCATATGCCATGATGTTTGCTTCCCGTTTGACAACAACCGATGAACGGTTTTGCATAATCTGGTTCAGTCGTTCTGTTCAAATTTCAAATCAAAATCTGCCATGAATAGAAATGAGGTTGATAAGGTTTGATAAGGTTGGTGGCCAGAGATTATCAAGAAAACTGGTATTTTCAAGACTGGCGTGCCCTCCGCGCGCTGAGGTTTCCCAACAGTGATGGATTGATAAGGCTGAAAATGAGAAATGTGATAGAGAGAAAACTAGAAACTTTGAGGGAGTACTGAAAACGTCGTTCGATTGCTCAATGTTTCAAGAAAGTTGGATAGTGGGGACCGATTTCCAATTTCTCAAAAGTGAGCACTTTCAACTGAAAACGACCAAAGTTTGTTCCGTTTCCTATTTTTTGTACTGTTGTTCCTGCGGCTTTTCTATACCTCAGAATGCATACTGTCACTCCACTTTAACGCGTACAAAATGAACACAAATCCCAAAATATCCCGAATAACGTCATTCATCTATTGTCCAACTTTGTAATGCCTCATTTACTCTGTATCCGTCTCCTGTGAACTGTTTGATGTTACGTAACCGTATTCGCTCTTTTAGTCCAGATTCCAGTTTTTCCGTTGTTCTTCTCCCTGTCTCAATGCGATTATGCAAAACGGTTCTCCCCTGCGGAGGGCGTGACTTTTTACCTCTTTTTATTGAGTCGTCTCGTGGTTGCACATATTTTCAGAATTCAGTCACATCGTTTCATATTTCAGTATTTTCAGTTCAAAATGGGGAACAATCGATCATCGTTAAGCGAGATGGAAATCAAGGAGATTATGGATGAAACTGAATGTAAGTTTTATTAAGCAAAGCTTTTGAGAATCCTCAGTTTTCAGTCAATAGGCATCAAATCGTCCGACTTCACAACAGATTCACATTTCTCGACAAGAAGGGGCAGGGATACCTATCTCGAGAAGACTTCCAGAACGTTCCGGAACTCGCTGTGAATCCGCTGGGTGCCAGAATTGTCGACGCCTTCTTCTCTATCGACCCTGTTTCTCATGATCACACGGAAGATACAAAATTAAATTTCCGTCAGTTTGTGAGAATCCTTGCCCATTTCCAGCCCATGTCCAGAGTCAAGAAGAACGCGTTGAATTCCAGGAAGGATAAGCTTTTGTGTAAGTTTGCTCCCATTTATTTGAGCAGCTGCAAGTTGGTTCATGTAAGAGATATCAAAAAGTTGTCAACTAACAAAATGTTCATGACAGCATCATCAACATTTTTAGAGTTGAACACTTTCTGTTATCTTTTACAATAGCCGAGATACATCTAGTCAAAAAACGAGTCGCTACTTTTCCTCTCATTTCGACCATTTCAGTCGCGTTCAAAATGTACGACTTGAACAAGAACGACTACATCACTCGCGAGGAGTTCAAAACCATTTTGAACAGTATGGTCGGCACGAACATCACTCCGGAGCAGTTGGAGAGAATCGCCGATCGAACCATGAAGGAGGCCGATGCGGATAGAGACGGGCGAATTTCGTTTGAAGACTTTTGTCGGGCAATGGAGAAGACCGATATTGAGGAGAAAATGTCGATTCGATTCATGAACTGATTTCAAGGGGGCCCCCATTGTACTGTCAGTGAGGTTCGATGGAGCCGAAGGGCTGTGTGAATGATGACGCTAGAACATATCACGGATAGAGTCTAATTGCTTTTCTCTTTGTATGTGTGTACATAAATTTGTGTGAAACGATAAAAATTTGTATCATTTTATTGTTGGGGCTTTCGAAAAAAGATTCCAATTGAAATCAAACTTCTCAAAAACCGAATACACAACACTTTATTCCTTTACAAAGAAAATCCTTTATTGGCTTCCAGCCTTTCTCTCAGCGATACGAGCCTCGATCTCTGACTTCTTCTTGGCCACAAATGCCTCGTAGGCGGTTTGGTCTTCTTGAGATTGGGTCTTCATGAAGGCGTCGACTTGGGAAATGAATTGACCAAACGCAGCACGAGCGGCCTCACGATCAATCTCGGTTCCTTCGGCTGGTTTTTGGGAAGCGAAGTCAGCACCAATCTTCACGATTCCGTCGGCGGCTTGAGAAGAGAGACCGGCTGCTTGGAACTCGGCCTTGGCTTGTTCGGCTGGAAATGTTTTTTTGTTTCCGTTAGTAGAGAAGCCGTACTGTCAAAAAACTAACCAGTTGGCCATCCTGGTGGAGCGCAATAGACGGCAAGAACGACAGCAGAGAGGGTGACGAAAACCTTGAACATGTTGAACAATGAGTCTGAAAAATGAGACCTTCCTCGAACCCCATATCCTTTTATACAAAATCAAAAAGTGTGATTTGAACTCGGACAATCATCGAAAATACAACTGATCAAATAATCCATCAACGAACGATTTCGTCTTTTGAAAAACCGTGACTCCCGTTTTACTAGACAGTGTGCAAAGTTTACGAGGAGAATCGCTATGATTTGTGTTTCTATGACTAACCCCACACAAAAGGGAATCATGAACCTGTTTTGCATATGTTTTTTTTTTCACAAGTCACAGTTTTAAGAATGATATAAAAGGATATGGGAGAGTCCGGAAAAATCAGAAATCTCTAAAAATGTTCAAGGTTTTCGTCACCCTCTCTGCTGTCGTTCTTGCCGTCTATTGCGCTCCACCAGGATGGCCAACTGGTTAGTTTTCAGACAGTACGACTTTTTTACTAACTGAAACAGGAAACATTTCCAGCCGAAGAAGCCAAGGCCGAGTTCCAAGCAGCCGGTCTCTCTTCCCAAGCCGCCGACGGAATCCTGAAGATTGGTGCTGACTTCGTTTCCCAAAAACCAGCCGAAGGAACCGAGATTGATCGTGAGGCCGCCAGTGCTGCATTCGGTCAATTCATTTCTCAAGTCGACGCCTTCATGAAGACCCAATCCCCAGAAGATCAAACTGCCTACGAATCATTTGTGGCCAAGAAGAAGGCAGAGTTTGAGGCTCGTATCGCTGAGAGAAAGGCTATAAGCCAATAAGTGACTCTTTTGCTTTGGAAAGGAATAAAGTGTTTTGTAACATTTTTTTCGAAATGCGAATTCACATTTTTTCAAAGAGCGGCTTCAGGTATGGTTTCGGTTCAGACATTTGGACACTGATTTTCAGTTTCCGAACCCCTTTACCCTGCTAGACAGTCTGAGACTTGTACAGCTAATTTTGGAGGGAGATTTGTAAAAGGATACTGCACATTTTCTTTATCATGAACCGTTCAAGAAGCCGGTGAAAACATGTCATAGAGATTCTGAGGTAGGGCGTACAAGTTGAGCAATCTCTTCATTTCCATATACTCGTGGAAGCGGTGACAGGCTCTCTGAAAAATTCCATGATAAAAAGTTCACTAATAAGAATTAAAGATCTCTGTACCTGAATAGAAGGAAGAATCGACAGAATCGTTCCCAGCCGCAACGCCACGTCATCGTAGATATTCATCGACTGATAATAGTACAACAAGTCTCTGATGATCGCATTCCTCATCTGCAACGCTTCCTCCTGTGCATTCTGTCTGTCCACGTCGGCCTCCAAATCAGACTCCCAGAGAATAATAGCAGCGAGTGCCAGAAACTCATAGAGATCCACATTTTCAGCATGGAGGGGATAGGTTATACAGGTTCTCAGCACTTTGAACTGCTGGGCGAACATGGAGATGGTCTCTTCTTGTGAAAACTTCTGGTTGTTGTTGGTGAAGTAAGACTCCATGTGCTCCAAGTCGATGTAGTCGCCCGAAGGGATCAACATCACTTCTTGTTTGTCTGAAACGGATATTTGATTTCAAAAAATGCGTTATGACTTACTAGTAGTATGACCGTTGAATGAGCTCTCCAGGAGGGAAAACGGCAAGAAGAAGTTTTTGAACAAGTTCCGTTTGGTATCCGGTAAAAGTTCGGAATACTCCGGGAACGCTTGGCACAGGAATTGATAGACTATTGCCATTTCTTTGAGGTAGACTCCCTGGAGATCACTGAAGCATATTGGTTGGGATGGTTGGTTCTGAAAATGTAAGTTCATAGTGAATGCAGGCTTCATTGTTTAAATCGAGGGTTTCAAGCAATCTAGATTTTATCAGAAGCTTTCAAAACCTTCGAAATTTCTTCTGGAAATCTCTGAAATCCTTCACGACATTTTAGAGGCCTTCAGAAACTTTCAGAAATCTTCAGATTCTTCTAGAAACTTCCAGAATTCGTGTCGTGACAAATCTCGCACCCACAGATATCACGGCCCTACAAGCCAGTTTTTTTTCAGAATCCTCAAAAGTCATCTAGAATCCGTTGAGAGCGTTTAGTATTTGCCACAGTTTTCAGGAATCTTTCAGAATTTTCCAGAAGATCTATGTGCTCTGGTACGTCACCTATACAGTACTCTTCGAAGTTTTAACAATTTTTCAGTTATTTTCCCGAAACCCACCTCCACTCGATTATACACCTTCTTCCTGACCACCAACAACTGCTCATAGGCCCTCCTCAACGTGTCCAAAACCGGTTCGCCGCGACTTGAAAAACTCTCCGAAACACTCGCCGACCCTTCTCGCTTCCCGAGTTGATCGCGTTTTTTCTGGACGGCTGGAAAATATTCGACACACTCTGATAATCTCTTTTGTGTCGCCTACCGGATCGCTTCATTCCAACCTCAATGCATTTGTCGTAGCGGCAAGAGCGACACATGTTGCGAACATCTGGAAATCTTTTTTGATCTATTAGTGGTTAAGTAAGGACCAACTTGATAAAATGAAGCATTGATTCTTTTTGGGACACTCGTGTACTTTGTTGAGCTGAACAGTACGTCGAAAGAATGCTGCACAGGCTCTGGAAACATTTGAAATCTGATTGGAGTTTCTGAACTCAAAGCTAGGCATCTCCAGATTACTCTAAATCCCCTCGAAGATGCAAACTCAAGAAGACCAAAGGCACAAAACCTTCCGTACCACTGACCCTTTTTTCGACAAGTTCTGTGAGGATAGAGCTGAGCATCACTAACCCCTTACTAGGGCTTCGAAAAATTTTAGGGATTCGAAATCTCGCTCAGAGCTAGCTCATGGAATCTGTGATAAGGTTATACTTACCGACACGCCGGTGCTCCGAAATGATGGCCATCCGCCATTTCACAACAGATCAAACAATATTGGGGAGGTGTGCTAGACGAGCCGCCTTCCAGTCCAGTGACTAGCTGAGACGACATTCTGAAAATGATTTTAAAAAAAGAATGAAATCAGTGTGGTAAAATAACGAAACTGTATACAGATTCAGTTTTTCCACTCATTTAAAAAAGTTCAAAACTTCAAACATAACGGCGGGGCGGCCCATGGAAGCATAGAAATAACTCATCTACATTTATGAATTCGAGAGAAAAAGTAAATCCAATCATAATCACTTCAGGAGGAAAAGAAGTGACTTCTCACTGGCTTTATATAAGAAAATTTCTCTTCAGATGTGAGTGTAGTGTGCGTAGTTAATGTGGTCTTGTCGCCTTCCTTCAAATCATCATCACAATCATATTCAACACACAATTTGTGACCACAATAGTAGTATTGTGACTGCGGATAAGGAAGAGTACGTTAGTGTTCGATTTATGAAGGTTGCGTAATTGGGATAAGAAGTCTAGTCTCAAATGAAGTCTATATGGATTCGAATGAAAATATGAGTTTTGATTTTTGGTTCACAATTGTTAAAATCGTGGATGGTTTGAGAGGTGTTCGCAGGGTTCAACTTGTCATTCATTGTTTTGAGATACATTACCGAGTAGTAAGACAAAGTGAATGTCGAGAAACATCTCGGTTCACAGAAAAGTCCGAGAAACATTTGGTCAAAGTAACGGTAAGAGGAGCTTTTCTTAATACTGGTTTCAGTTATCTTTTGTCTGGAGTTTTCCAAGCTGAACATTCTACGCAGTCAGAAGCAACAAAAATAACAATCACCACCTATCAGAGCGAAAAATGACAGTGATTTAATTCTATCATCTCTCTCGTCATATGGTGTTGCTTCCTATCACATTTGCTTTTCTGATAACATCAATGATCTCTCTCAAAACAAAGAGATAAGTAGGTTCCTGAGGGGGGTAAGTACAAAGGTCTAAAAGGAGTAACTGGATCAAAGATACCTGTTCCAATTTCAGCCTTAACCTCATGAAAGTCACATATTTTCAGGCACTCAAACACTGGAAACCACAGAAACACAAAAAGAAAACAACTAACCAAAGGGGTCTATGTTGTAGTGTGAATGTTATCGGTAGAAAATGAAGACAAGAATCAAGATAGACAGAGGGGACCAAGAAAAGAACAGAGAACATTTCTGAGGAGACAAGATTTGGTCAGAAAAATGATTTGCTTTCAGCATGTCAAAAAGTTTCATTCAGGAAATTTATAGAAAATTCTATATTCAAGAAATTTATAGAAAATTCTATATTCAAGAAATTTATAGAAATTCTCATAAATCATCTGAAATTCTGGTAAAGAAGGAAAAAAAAAACTGAAACTCATACACTTAATGAAGTTTCAAAAAAAACTTTTAAAAAACGATTCTTTTTTCGTTTCGGAATTCTCGCTGCGTTCGGAAATTCTAGAACTGTATCGAAAACTCTAGATGTTGTTTTTGTTGATCATATTAAGAAGGGAAGGTAAAGTTGAACGAAAAAATTTGATGATACATATAAAAATAGTTCAAAGTGAAGCATACAACTTGACGAACCACCACTATTTAAACACAACTCCACTGTATAAATAAACATGACTGTGAATCAACTGTACTCATCTTCTGAGGTGAACAATGAACTGTGGTTTGGTGATGTGTCTTCTCGGTTGACTTCTTGACTACACAGTGGCCACAACTTGACGTTGTAGTCTAATCAAGTTGAGAATGAAAACGTTGAGGAAAACAAAATATACCTTTGGGATAAACTTTGAGCGAATGAAAAAAGTTCTAGGTCTTCTTTTTTGTAGTTGAAAACTGCTATCAAAAATCATAATCAAATTATAAATCGGGATTGAAAATCGTGTGTTCGAAAACAAAAATTTGAATATTGCCCTGAAATGAACCGAATTTCAAAAGATTTAGAGTTGCTTAATATACACACAAGTTTTCAGAGAAATATAGTTGGGATCAACTTTTCAACTGATCGAGGAATGCTCTCATATTTGGATCAAATGTTTGAAATTCGATACGAACTTATTTTAGCATGTCTCACTACTGAAAATCGCCTGCAATTCGCTGAAACATAATCTGAAATGACTCAAATGGCGATTCCAGGAAGGTGAATTTTTCTTGCTAACTTTTCCAGAGTTCACCTCAAGGCAAACTGAGCCAGTGATAGGCAGCGGTTCAAAAAGTTTCAGTTATCGATTCTAGAATGTCGGCCTGGTGCAAACTTCTAGATTATTGAGGTCTGTTTAGAAAACAAACGGAGTGACTCATTATATTTGAACACTTCAATGATCCATGCTCTCTAGTTTCTCAGCTTCCATTGATCTCTTAGCTCCAATTCAAACTAGAGTCAATTTTTTCCTTGTTATTCTCTTATTCCACTCTACACTTGATGAATAGTGTTTTATCTCTCTTCCAATCAGACATCTCTCCTCTTTTCTCGTTGAAACTTCTATCATGTTTATGTCGGACTCTCATCGTCCCGAAGAAAACGTAAACAACTCGGCGATGGTCCCGTTGCAAAGATCTTCTCTCTTTTCATTCTCCCAGATGGTAACAAAGTCTCATCGACCATCGACCACATACACTCACAGCTGTTCGAATGCAGAAGAAGGACAAATGGGTTCGGGTTCAGAGATTGGTCTTTGAATCCTTTTGATTAGCAGTGGGAATATTCGAATTGGAGGTTTTTCTAGAAAAGCCTGTAGACTGCATTTGTTGTTTTGAGCAGCGGGAAGAGTGAGCAGAAATCAAAGATGATTTGTATTATTCTTGGGGAAATGGGGAAGAGAAAATGCACGGTCTTTGAACAGAGCAGAATTTTGAAGCATCAAATCCATCTTGAGAATGCAAACGGAGATCAATGGAAAACATGGACACTGGGTACCTGGGAAAGTTTCAAAATTTAAGAAACCAAGCAATGGGAAAGCTGTGAAGCCATCGGTTGGGGAATGAGCAATTGCAGAATTTCGAGTTGCAATACGACCAGTCGCGAATTAGCCAGCTGAGAGCTAAATCCAGTTTACCAGTATCAAACCTTCGCAGAGTCATTTACAACCAGTTCAGAATGTTTTTTCGAAACAAAAAAGATACTGTTCTCCTCTATTCCAGAGCAGCGTAGAGTACTGTAAAATACGTTTGCTGAAAAATGTCAGATCCAGATAGCCTATTGTGAAATAATTCAGTTCGGTTAAGCTGAAATGTCTACAAATAATTACAGTTCTCCCTGGGCTGAAATTGACTTCTGAAATGGGCAAAGATCGTCAAACTTTACAAAAATCTTTTCCTGAAATAAGATTGCACAACTTTTACTCATGATCTAGTTTACAGTAAACTCGACCCTGAAGATTCAGAACCTGAATTGAAAGTTGCATTCGAAATATAGTTCAATGCATCAACATAGTCATTTTCCCATCCATTAACGGTCATCATCATCTCTAGTAGAAAAAGTCGAGCTCAGTTCAATTTCTTCCCATCTCCATCCAGGACACCAAAGATCCAGAAAGCTCCGAGCTGATGCATCACTCGGTGATAGCACCTTGTTTATAGTTCAAAAAATAACATGAAAACATATTTTGAGGTCCCTTCGAACAAAAGGGGGCGTGGCCTGTTTCGTAAACATTCTGAAATCAGCGATGGCTCTCGTCAGGGTAACGTCTCAAAGACCAATCATCAAAATAATCTGTTCGAGTATAAAAGAGATGGAAATATGTCCTCAGTGTCAGTCAACAACCGTCTTCTCTCCTCCCTAGCCCACCAGCAGGAGGCGGGGCTTGGGGAAGCCCCATTTCTTTTTCTCATTCTTTCACTATTAGAGGTTCTATCCTAGAACTTGTCTGTTTTCTGGACTCCTTTTTTACTCAATTTCGATTCTCTCAAACCTTATACAACCCACAAAATCCAGAAAATTTTCAGCGCTCAACAAATCGAAAAATGACCAATTTCAAGACGATCGTCGTACCACTTTTTGTCGCATGCCTCGTGGCCACTGCGTTCGCCGTCGACTCGGCTGATGTGAGTTGGGAAAACGGGGGAATTTTTGAGGAATTTTTAGCAAAACTTTTGGCTGAAAATCTAGAAATTAGGCTTAGGAGTGTCTGTGTCGCCGAGAACTCAAAATTTCAAAAGAACAACTTCTAAAGATCATAGAACCCCAAAGTAAAATTTCGAAAACTTTAAGAAACCACTATGATCTTCTGATCTACTATCTATTTGTCAACAAGTGTAGTCTAGCTTTCTCTCTTCTTATTGTTCTTCTTTTTTGTTCTCCAGAAGGTTCTCTGGTGATCTCTGGTGCAGCGGCAACAACAGAGTAGTATTATTTCACAACAAGGGCTCAGAGACCACAAAAACAACAACTGGTCATGTCAACAGATGGGGGAACCTTCTCTTTCTCTCTTATGACCCCTGCGTCTCTCACATGGGGAATACCCCTCTGACTAGCTTGTTGACAAGAACGAGGGAGACTCTAGGCACCACTGAAGCTTCTAAGAATACGGGGTTCTTCAGAAAAATAGAAAGAACACTCTAGAAAGTTCTCGTTTTCAGGTGAAGGCCAAGGCCAAGGCTGACTATGAAGGTGTCAAGGATAAGGTTGGAGATGCATGGGAAGGAACAAAGGATAGAGCCCAGGCCGCATCTGATGAAGGAAAATCGCTCGCTGAGAAGGCTGGAGACAAGATTTCTGGAGCCTGGGAGGCGACCAAGGACAAGGCCTCGGACATTGCCCACTCTGTGAAGTCTCGCTCTGTCGCATCCGCTGAATCTGTTGGAGACAAGGCTAGCAATGCCTATGAAACCGCCAAGGACAAGACCGCCGACGCTGTGGACGCTGCCAAGGATAAGGCTGGACAGGCCAAGGATGCCGCTTCGGATGCTGCTGACTCCGCCAAGGACAAGTCCAAGGGATACGTCGAGCAGATCGGTGACACCGTCTCTGGAGCCTGGGAGGCTACCAAGGAAAAGGCTTCTGGACTTTTCGGAGATGCCAAGCAGGAGGCTGTTGAGACTAAGGAAAAGGTTGAGGTAAGCCAGGGCTGGAATCTTATGATCTTACAAATCTAGTTTCAGATCAAGGCCGGAGATGCTAAGGACGCTGCCAAGAACAAGGCCGCCGAGACTATGGACAAGGCCAACGACGCCTACGAGAACGCCAAGGCCAACGTTCAAAAGAGATCTTCCGAGGGATACCACGAGACCAAGAGCAAGACTTCCGGAGCCATCGACGCCGCCAAGGACAAGGCCGGACAAGCCAAGGACGCCGCTTCTGACGCTGCTGGAAGTGCCAAGGACAAGGCCGCTGGAGCCTATGATGCCACCAAGGACAAGGCCTCCGGTGCCTGGGACGCTGCCAAGCAGAAAGCCTCCGATGCCAAGGATGCCGTCAAGGATGCCGTGAACGAGTTGTAAATCTCTTGTCCAATAATTGCCATACTTCCAATTTTCTCCAGACTTTAAAAAAGTGATGGGTATCATTTTTTCCACAATACTCAAGTTTCACAAATTTCACCGCCCCCCTCCCTTTCCTACCATTTTTTCTGTATAATATGATGATTTTCTCTTTGTAAATAAACTAGATACACAAAAAGTCTTGCTTTTTTTCTGAGCAATCGGGACACCTTGAAACACAAAGATCGACAGAAATCCAAAGTCATTCAGAGTCCTTCCAGCAAACTTCAGAATACCAGGTTTTCGAAATTCCAGGTTCACAAAACCTCAAATTCTCGGTGGATTTTAGAATCAAAACTTCTCAAAGGCGTCAAAGTTCAGAATCCTCAATGTCAGCAGAACTGAATAATCTTGGACTCCAGAATCATCGAAGTCTGAAGATGCAGAGACTTTGAAAAAACAGAATTTCATAACACTTGGGATTCTAGAATCCAGAATCTTTAAAATATCACCGTCCCAGAGTTCCAGAATCTCAGAATCTCAAAATCCCAAAATATCTAGAATCCCACCAAAGTCTATATTTCTAGAAACCTCTGAAGTCAAAACTTCTAATTTTCAACGTTTTTCTGAATCCCCTATCATATTTCAGTCGCTCTGCCTAGATGAGAATCCATTGTTTCGAAAGTGTCCAAAGTTTTCGAAATCCAATCTTTGATGTTTTTGGTGTCTGGAACACCTCCCGTCATTCTATTTACCCTCCGCAAAAAATCACACTTTTCTCTTTCTCTGCGTCTCTGACAGGGAACCCCCTCTCTTTCGATGCATGTGAAAATCAACAATGTATTGGAGAACATTCTCGAAAGAGTGACCCTCTACCTTGTTGTGTCAGTTTGTGATACTCTCTTCAGTGAGCTGTGGTGATTGAAAACGTATGTTATAAAAGTTCCAGAAAAAGGTAATTTTCTAAACCACTCTACTCTTTATCTTTTCCTCACTCATTTCAGCACTATGTTCTTCTCGAAAGTTTGCAGTTGTATCCAAAGTTTGCAGTTTCAGGATCTGAAAATGAACAAGATGAACAATATGGAAGAGAACTTCAACGACTCCCATTCCAAAACTCATATGGATCCGATGGAGGATGCGAATAAGACGGAGAGGTTGGATGAGCAATCTGGGAAGATTTCCAATGCGTTCAATGACATGAAGAAAGAGGTTGCCGATAAAAATGACAAAGATTCCAAGGAGAAGAGACGGAGGGAGTCCGACGCCAGAAGTAAGGAGATGTAGAGTGATATTTTCTTGATTTGATGTCTATGTAAATTTTTTGTATTGAATTTGAATGATGTTTCGAATAAACATTTTGTACACACTATATCGGCTCTGAAACTCATATAAAATTGGACCATTTTCAATCGAGAACGGGATACTTCGAGTACTCGAAAAAAGGTTCCCTATTTTCTCTGAAAATGGTTAGGTGTATTTAGCAAATCTAGATCTTAATTATTATAGTTGGACATTTTACAACATGACCAGAATCAAGTTATTTGAGTTGGGGTGAAGAAAATAGTTCCGAAAGTTTGTCAGATGTCTCCTGAAACCGAGAACCTGTGCTTAAAATGTTTCGAAAAAATCGGTTTGTTTTTTTTTCGAGTTCTCGATCAAGGACCTTGAAGTTCATTTTTCTTTTGAAAACGGTACGAAGGAGCAAAATGTGGCTGCCTTCGACATGAATTCTAGAGTACACAGCTGAGCTCAACATGACACAATACCCTGAAGAATTGCAATTCTACAACTATAGAATTTCCGAATACTCGAATACACACGGTCAGTTTTCAAATTATCCGAGTCTTCCACCTTTCACATCTGATCCAAGTCTCTAAATCTCTAAAACTCATGATTTTCCGAAAAATTTTCCTGTTGGACACTCGAATCTAACGAGTTGAGAATCTTGTGAAATCCCCATCTCAACAAACTTGTCGAGACTTACAAAACGTTTTTGAAAAATAAAGTTATGTTCTGAATATTGGAAATTTCATCTCTGCTTGAAATGCAAAATTAGATTTTTCGACTTCCTCGAATTCCGAATTTTCAAGCCCAGAATGTTCAGTGTTCTTCAGACACTTTCGAACTTTTGATTTTTCAGAGTTCGATATCACAACCTGTTTTCCTACTCGTCACTCTATTTGCTGCATGTTTTGACCTCCATTCGAAAATAAAACAACATGATCCATCTAGCTGAAAAGTATACTATGAACTATCCCTAAATAGAGGATTATTGTTTTTCTTCCGAAAAACAGGGAAATTTTTCTAGACTGTCTGACGTGATTTGTGTTATTGTTTGGTGTGTTTTCCAAGCTCTGATCACACTTTGAGTGAGTATAAAAGGTAATGGGAAAGATCTTCAAATCAGCCAAAAGTTTTCTTTTCTCTTTTCTTCAATACTACTTATTCATTATCAAACCTGCCTACCATCCTTTTTCTTCTTCCAGAAACTGAAAATCTACTGAAAACCATGGACCGCATGAACAAAATGGACAACAAGAAGTTCGACTTCGAACAAAACCCAAAGATGGACAAGTTCAAGATGGACCGCAAACCTGAGCAGCTGGACCAGCACTTTGGAAAGTTCGACGATTTGAAGAAGGACATGAAGATGCCGGATATGGAAGGAAGCAAATGCTGTGAGAAGAAGAGAGAGTGCTGTCATGACGAGGAGCAGCCGATGGACAAGAGAAGAGAGTCGGATGCCAGAAACAAGGAGATGTGAATATACTCCATGAGTGGAGAAGACCTTGCTCAGCAGTTTTTAATGTAATCTTGTAAATTGATTTGTATATTTCTTGTATTTGAATGAACCGTATATACTCCGAGAGTCTGAGATTCAAAGACACTTCCAAAAACATGTGACATTCATGAAAATCAGATTTTGAAAAACACTGAAGCACTCCAAAATCTTCTGTTTGATTTTGAAGGATTCCAAAGCATTCTGAAAAATTCTGAAAGATTCTAAAAACTCTTGATGACTCCGAAAATTATGAAGCGTTCTGGAGAAGTCTAGGGAACTCCAAGAAAGATTTCTAAGGGTTCTAGAAATTTCTGACAACATTTTTAAGCATTCCCATATACTTTTATAAATTCTGAATCATTTTGAACAATTCGTCGGAATTCCCAAAAGCTCTGAACGGTTTTGAAGGCTTCTGGAAGATGGCTGAAGAATTATGAAAAATTCTGTTCAAAAAATGTATAGTTGAATTTTGGAATTTTTGAACTACTGAAAACTGCTAAGGCATCTCGAAGAACTCGTGAAAACTTTTCAGGATTCTGAGAAACATCGAAGGATTCTCAAAGACTCTTGAAGATTCTGAAAGGGTTCCAAGAATTCTGAAGAATTCCGGAACAGTCTGAAGTACCTGAAACCAAATATCGAAGTTCTGAATTCTGAAACTTCGAAGTCCTCAAAAAACTTGACGGATTTTCAAATATTCTGAAGGATTCGAAGGAGGTTCTGAGGATTTCCCAAGTTTCTGAATGTGCACAATTCTCAGGATTGAGAGATAATGGGGTTCTTAATGCTGCTTGACGATTCTGAATCTTTAAGGTGGGCTTCGAAGCTGTGCTCTCGAAAAACTTGGGTTTCCTCCAATTCTGACTTATTTTTTTCTTTTTCTATTTTGGCTATCCAAAACTTATTTCAAAGTTTCATAACATTTTGTCCTGTCATAACATAAAGTCCGGTTCTGAGTTTCTTATTGGTCTCAAGGTTTCAACTGTTTTTCCACAAGACCCACTAATGTTTGACCCTCCCAGTGTTTGTTGTTTCGGTGTCTGACACACTCTCTATGTCTCTCCACTCCCACGAGACCGCTAGTTGTTTATAAGAGAACCGGGGTTCAGACCTTTTCCATGTTGTCTCCTCTCATTTTAATTTTCCGTCTTTTTTTCATTTTTCCGGTTTTCAGAACTCAGAAACAAAACTCAAGACGCCAATTCAACAATGGACCGTATGAACAAAATGGAAGAGATTCGTGATACCCAAATGATGTCTGATGTGCAAAAAGTGGAGGGAATGAAGACGAAGAAGTCGGAGAAGGAGCAGATTCAGGCAGCGTGTGATAAGATGATGGAGGAGGGCGGAAGATGCTTCAGCGACTATGATATCGATGAAATGCCGGCGGACAAGAGAAGACAGTCGGATGCCAGAAATCGAGAGATGTAAAGAACTTCCTAAATATGTGAACAATACTGTGAATATCTTTATGGTCTAATCATGTTGTAAATAAATCATTTGTACATACATATTCGTTTCGTGTTGTCCGAAAATGCTGAAAAATGCTTACTAGCCAGATAGCCTACCTTTTTTCAAGTGACCAAAACATGGTCTTTACCGAATTTTAAGTCGATGGATCTCTGGGGAACTCTTTGAAACCTCCGGAAATACTTCAGAAACCTTCTGCATCTTTCAGACTTCTTCAGAGTTTCTCCAATTTCTGCAGTTTTTTTCAGGTTTCTTCGGAACTCTTTAGAGTCTTTTAAAGACTTGCGAACTGCTCAAAACCTTTCTGAATTCTTTTCACGTTTCAGGATACATAAAAAAAAATTTGAGATCATGCGAGATTATACGAATTTGTTCCGAGTCCTTTATGTGGCGTTCGAAACGACAAAAAAATACAAAAAAAGACAAATAGAGATGTTCGAAATAGAGGGAACTTTGCGTCTTTTTTTCATAGTTTTCGGAAAATTTTACGTTAAATCAAACTTTAAATTCAGGCTAGTTTTTATTTGCGTGATTTTCGAGTTTGATTTAACGTAAAATTTTCCGAAAACTCTGCAAAAAAGACGCAAAATTCCCTCTATTTCGAACGTCTCTTTTTGTCTTTTTTTGTATTTTTTTGTCGTTTCGAACATGCCATTAGAATCTTTCCAACCCGTTGTGAAACTTTCAGAATCCTTCCCAGTCCTTCTAACTTGTAAACTTCCTTTCGATGCTTTCCAAGTTGCTCAGATTTCTTAAAAATCTCTCCAACTTTTCTCTGAATTCATCATAGCTCCCCAAAGTCTTAAAAACTGCTGAGAATTCCAATAGAACCCTCCAAAACGTCTTGCTTCTTCAATTTTCTCCAAATTTTTGAACTCTCGGATCGGAATATTCTGGAAACATTATCAATACATTCCTCTCAACATTGTGAAATCTAGGTCATGTGAACATTGTTCATGATTCATCCCAGACCTATTTGGTTGA
The DNA here is from genome assembly GCA_900536305.3 of Caenorhabditis sp. 40 LS-2015. Taxonomy (NCBI): domain Eukaryota; kingdom Metazoa; phylum Nematoda; class Chromadorea; order Rhabditida; family Rhabditidae; genus Caenorhabditis; species Caenorhabditis tribulationis. The sequence continues at coordinate 99,721 of LR546193.1, read as the reverse complement.
TCACTTGTGTTTAGGCCATATGACTATTTTTAGACCATCTAATTTATCTTTAGAATAATAATAATCCTGTTTTTTTGTTTACCCTCCTCTCGTGGCACCTGATGAGAGCTTGAAACCTGAAATTGATAAGACAAAAAACATCTTGATTCTTTGTATAAAAATGGAGTCATCTTTCGATTATTCAAACTTTACTTTCAGTTTCATTTTCTCCCTTTTCTGTTAACTGTAATTGCGCTAACTTCCAGAACGAATAAATTACCATGGGCACTCGCGAAGACCTTCGTGACTTTCAAATGCGATCTGAGCTCGACTCCTTGCGACACAGAAACAAGGATACGAGTCGAAGAAGTTCTGAAAAATCTGAGCAGAGCACGAATGAAAACAAAAGGAAGCCATCGAAAGAGGAGTTGGACAAGCGGATGAAAGAGTCGTCGAGAAGAGGACGACGGAATTCGGATCTGGAGAATAAGGAGATGTTGAGGAGACTGTTCAGTGATGACTTCCTCAATGAGACTTTCTTGTTTTAATTGTTTGATTACATCTGATTATGTGGTTGTAATGTGTAAATATCTGTAAATAAATCCTTGTACATAATGAATCTGTTTGTCTGTGTCGACATCCATCTAGAATCCAAAACCTACAAAGGAACTCAGAATTTCATGGTTTCGTATTTCTCAATCACTAAAGCCAGAATCCTACTTGTTTCAAATATCAAGAGTTTTTGGATTCTAAGAAATATTGGGTTTACATCTTTTGAAACTATTCAGGTTTCTTGGTCCTGAAACTTCTTGAATTCATGTAGTTCCTAAACACGAGAAAGGTTTCGTTTCTCAGGACACAAGTTGCCTGAAATTCTCAGATTTTCGATGCTCTACAATTTCCATTCTCTACATATTTTGGTCTTCGAATTCAGACGACCCTGGATTCAGGTTCCCTAATTCGAAGCTCTGAATGATTCTGAAGAGTGTGAAGCTCTCAGCTTTTCATGTTGTATATTCAGCTTCTGAAATGCCAAGTTCAGAAGACGCGCAATGTTTGAAATTCTGGAATTCTGACGGGACTTCAGACTCTGATTCTGAAGATTTTCGAATTCTGATGATATCGAAGGTTCTGGAAGTTTTCGATTCCGAAAACAATCCGACGTTTTCAGATTGAAGATTTTCTATCCTGATACCACGCCAGAACAAAATTTTTGCTGCTTCCAGAGCACATTACTCATTTTTTGATGCTCCAAATCGTGTCACCAATGTTGTCCCCAATATCCTTTCACTTTGTTATGAATCTCTTTTACTCTCTCTTTCTCTCTTTTTTTTGTTGTTCTCTTCCTGTTGCTGGCCTCTGAACTCTTAACTGTTTTCTGATGATATGCGATGGTAAGATTTTTCGGATGTTCCTGTTATTGTCCTAACACTTTTTTGGTGTCTTAAATTCAAGTGTTGATTTGAGCTCTGATCAGACAGTGACACTGATAAGAACCCCGAAACTGTATAAAAGAATGGGAGATTTTCACTTTTTTCCATCAGCTGTTTTCCTTTTCCTTTTAACTCATTCAGCACTTCACAATTTCCAGAACTCAACCAAAACCCAATCAACTAAACATGGATCGTATGGACCAGAAGAACCTCGACATCCACAAGGAAGCCGGCATGGATCATCTCAAGAAGACCGACGATATGCAGTGCGGAAAGCAGGACAAGCATTGCGGAGGAATGGATAGCCAGTGTGGCAAGAAGAACGAGATGAAGATTGGAGGTGGATGTCCACAGAAGGGAGACTGCAAGGAGGGAAGAAGCTGTCATGACGAGGAGGAGCAGCCGGACAAGAGAAGAGAGTCGGATGCCAGAAACAAGGAGATGTGAATATACTCCATGAGTGGAGAAGATATTGCTCAGCAGTTTTTATTGTAATCTTGTAAATTGCTTTCGTGAATTTCTTGTATCTAAATAAAGCATGTATATTCAAAAATTGTGAAGTTCAAGTTTTTCCAAGTTTGCTGAGCTAACTTGCTGAAAAATTTTTTGGCATTTTAGAGGGCCGTGAATCAATCTGTAGATTACAAAAAGGTCTCAGAAAAACTCTAAATGTGTTCGCAAGATTCTGATGATTTTTCCAATAGAGTTTGAAAGTCATGGAGAACCTAGAAAGAGTTTTCTGGCTCTTAACGTTTCTGAAGTCCCGGTGGATTCTGAAGCCTCCCGAAGGAGTTTAAGGTTTTTCATTAAGATTGTGAAAGTAGAGAATTGTGAAGTTTCTCGAACAATTCTGGAGGGTGTTAAAGGTATCTAAACCGCTAATACATTTTGACGACTTCTGAATAATTCTGAATGTTTCTCAAGCATTTTGGACAATTCTGAAAAAGTCTACAAAATTCGGAAGGATTCTGGAAGATTCTGAAGAACACTGCCGGAGTCTGAAAGGATCTGAGAGCATCGAGATGATTCTTTCAAATTCGGTGATCAGATTCCGAAGGATTTTTAAGGATTCGGAAAACTTTTTAAAAAAATCAAAATCTGAAAGTCTGAAATTCTCTGCGTCTCTTTCTCTCTTCTTGGGAAACCCCCTTTTATTTTTACTCACGTTTCTGTTTACAGAAAACCCAGAGAAAAAACGAGATAAACACATGAAAGTTGTTTTTTGTTTTCGAAGAATAGAACGCGCTCTTTGATCAGTGAAAAAGAAAGTGAGGGGATGTGGTCAACTGAAAATGCACATAAAAGCACAAGACTTGGAGCATCTCTATTTCAGTGTACATGTTTTTCGAGTTCTCCAATTTTTTCTGAATAAATTTGATACTTCTGGAAACCCCTGTTTTAATCTATTCATTCTTCAAGTTTCAGAATCCTTCCAAAAATGAACACGATGAACAAGTTGTGCAAACACGAGGAGATCGACTCAACCCATCATGACGATTTACACATGGGTCAAGAGGCAGCAACGTCCAACAAAGAGAAGTTCCATAAAGAGGGAGGAGAGTTCACCGACATTCGAAAAGTCATTCCGGATCATGGAGACCGCAGTTTCGAGAAGGTGATGGAGAAGAGAGAGTGTTGTGACAAGCGCAATGCGGATCCGAGAAGCACTGGAAAGATGCATCCTCACGAGTGTATTCATTGAGTTCAAGTTGTTGTTTCTACCAATTACTGCATCCTATTTTTGTATTTTTACAACAATAAACTCGTGTCGCCTACCAAATGAAATGTTCCCTATGAAAAAAACGACAAAAAAAAAGAAAATCTGTGAGGAATCGAACCCACGATCCCTCGACTACCAGTCTAAAGTTACCGTGTTACCGCACAAACCTAGCGGGTTCTTTGACGCTAGAGGGGTGGTTATAAAAGTCACGGACTTCCACACGAAAAGACGAATGTGTTCTCGTGCCATAGTGAACCAAACTATCACGATACAACTTTCGTAATAGTCTGTAAATGTTGATATTTTTGTTCGAAAACTGATCGCCTAACCTGCAAAACGAATGACGTGACCCTCTTATAAAGGTACTGTTGATTCTGGGTCTCCGATCGTTTTCCTGTTTTCCGCCGACTTTTCTCACCAGCCCACCGTAAACCTTGTCGTAGATAGTCACATTCACCAAAATTATCCCGGATCGTGCAACAGATATCAAAAAGTGGCCAACTAACAAAATGTTTCTGACAACACGAGAAACATTTTGTTAGTTAACACCTTTTTCATATATGTTACAGGAACCGAGATAAATTTAGTGAAAGTTACGGTAATCCACTACTTCAGATGCTCTCCAAACTCAACGAGCCAAAAGGGAAGGAGGAGAACGTGGCCGAAGCAAACCTGGATCCACCTCGAGACGACGGAAAGTTGGAGAATCAATGTGAAGAATGTGCTGAAATCAAAATGGCGATTCCTGATCAGGAAAAATCCAAGTGTCCAAAAGCAACGTGCTGTCACAAAGGGCAAGATGTGCCGATCGACAAGAGGAGAATTTCGGATGTGAATCCAACGCAGGAGATGTGAATGAAGAAATTGTGATAATTTAATAAGGTCTTTGCAAACTGTGATAATTTTCAAGAAAATAAATCTATACACAAAACCCTACCTAATTTTACAAAACTTAGACAGAAAGAATACGTCTTCGAAAATTGTCTCAAATCCTCCAACAACGCGCCAACGACACCCCAGTGTTTTTGCTCCGTCTTTGCTCACTGAGCTCTTCATCTCTGCGTCTCTCCTCTTCCCTTCTCTCCCCCACATGTTTTTTCTTGTTGACAAGATGCATCTGAACATCGTCTGAGGAATCTTCTGGAATTCGGTGACATTTCGGTTTTTGATGCATAATCCAGGGTGATGGACTAACTTGGCGTATATAAGCAGGCTCTTCTAGACTTGGTCTCTATATTTCTTTTACTGGTTCTGAGTTTCTGTTTTAACTTTTGGTTTTCAGAGAAAATCAAGCCAACCATGAGCAAACTTCAAGCGGACTTCTCCGAATCCTCAATGGTCCCCCAAATGGATCCGATGGAGAACGCGAATGTCACCGAACGTCTGGAAGGACAGAGTGGCAAGATTTCAAATGCATTCAGCGATATGAAATCGGACCTTTCCGGGGAGAAAGAGCTCCATCGGAAAGAGGGAATGTGTGTGAAGACTGGAATCTGTGGAAAGTGTTGTCAGAAGGATAAGTGTTCTTGCGGACCGGCGTGTGGAGCTGAGATGGAGAAGCGGAGAGATTCAGATGTCCGAAATAAAGAGATGTGAAAATTTACTATTACTTGTATATAAATGTATATATGCTCACCTGAATGAATAATGTGACCAGCAATAAATGAAATATTTAACCACAATCTTTGAATATTCAAAACACGAACAACAGATTTTAACGGTTCAATTTCCGGATGTTCATGCTATCTTTACCGTACCAAACTGAATTTTAGATTCGATAGCTCGGAGAAGTACTTGTAGTAAGACACATAATGAAACATCTTGGGGAGCTTTGAGGGTTTGAAAATGCTGTTTCCTATGAACCGATTTCTCTGAAATTTCTCGGAAAAACTCTAAATCTTTATTTTTGTAGCTGATCGTTTTGGGAAATTTGCAACCAAGCCAGTTATGCCGCGTTAAATAAAAACATTCGAAATTTTTTTTTATTGAGCTGACATCACTGTACGAAATCTAACTAACTTGGTTGTGTATAGAAAAAAGTTGTCCACTAAACAAATGAAAACCTTGAGTTACTCAAAACCTTTGGCGATTTTCAGAGAAATCTGTCAAAAAAAACTTGCTCGATAATGTTTCGACATACCAGTGGCTCGGTATTCAGAAACGTTTCCCAACTCCGTTTCTCTTACAATTTTGGCCGCGTGCTTTGCCTCGTGTATATAAGCTCCCCTCCCTTGACACAATTTTGCATCGGTCCGAAGCCAACAAATTACCTGTTAACAAATCTCCTGAATTTAGCCCCAGGTTTAGCCCCATCTTCATTTTTGTATTTGGCTTTTTTTTTCTGAAACTTTGTGTAAAGTATGTTATTACGCCTTCAGTAGCGCGAAATCAAGGTCCATAAAAGATATATCAGTTCGAAAATTTTCAAAACTCTTTTTTACGCGCTCTAACTGTCGTCGGCTATATTTCAAACATTTCAACTACAAAAATGAAGTTCCAGAGTTGCTTAGCACCCAAAAATTTCTAGAAACATCGGGTCACCAGGAGCCAATTTTCAAGTCTTTAAAATTCACTGTTTTCATTTTCGGTCTTCTCTAGGATTCCGAAAACCGAACATCTCTTCATTTTTATTATTCTGAGAACACGAATGTTATTGTAATTGAATCTACATATTTCCATTCATTTTTCTTCCCTTCCCCCTAAACAGAAACGTTGCTCAATGACCTCTTCTCTGCGTCTCTTCACGGTCACATTCTCCATGTTTACCCCCCAGAAGGAGAAATCTTTCGACGAATATCCATCCCATGTGCCGTCCGTTTTTTGATGTGTTACTTTGTAACGGATTAGTGTCTGTTGAGCTCTGGTCATTTCGACAATTCTGGAGCCCCGAATCGGTATAAAAGAAGACGACGGGCTCATAGATCTTTCCCTCTTGTCGCTTCAAACTTTTTCACAGATTATCGTTTCTAAATCAATTTGTTTTTCAGATTTCTCAATTTCAAAAAGCATTTCAAAATTCTTTTCATGATGAACAAATTTCACGAAGACCTGGTCCACATGGGTCCTCGCATCGATCCGATCGCCAACGCCAACACTACCGAACGGCTGGAGCATCAGAGTCGACAGGTCGCGCACGCTTTCAACGACAAATTCGCTCATTCCGGCGAACCAGGTCTTCATCGGACCGAAGGATTCTATTGTAAGAAGGGACAGTGTGGAGTTGGGAAGAATGATGGAGGATCGGAGCAGAAACAGGAGGAGAAACCGGAGCAAAGAAGAGATTCGGATGTCAAGGATAAGGAGATGTAAACTTCAAATGCTTAACTTTTGTGTCATGACGATCGATTACTCATTTTAAACTTTGTGTGGAACTTCACATACTTTCGAAATAAATCGCTTCTACCAATTGTTTTCGAGAATATCAGACTAAAAATCGAAAATCAAGACGACTTCAAACATGTTTCCTTGGTTCAGAAACCTCTTTTTTCGCTTCAAAAGAAATCTGCAAAAAGATTGTTTGGTGTATCGCGTTTGTATACGTAAAAACATATAACAGAAAAGAAATCGAGGGTTTTCGAGTATCTTTGCTGTGACAAGGTCTAGTATTTACAGAAGCCAAAAAACCTTATGAGCAATCGAATGATGGCGAGATTTCAGACTCAGATTCTAAGGACTCCCGATTTCTGACGATATCGAAGATTCTGAAAGTTCTCGATTCCCGAAGACACTCTGACGTTTTGAGATTCAAGATTTTCTATCTTGATACCACGTCATAACAAAATGTCTGCTTCCAGAGCCAATCACTCATCTTTTGATGTTCCAAATCGTGTCATCTTTGCTCTCTCTTTTGTTGTTCTCTTTCTGTTGCTGGCCTCTGAACTCTTAACTGTTTTCTGATGATATGGGATGGTAAGATTTTTCGGATGTTCCTGTTATTGTCCTAACACTTTTTTGGTGTCTTAAATTCAAGTGTTGATTTGAGCTCTGATCAGACAGTGACATTGATAAGAAAACCAAAACTGTATAAAAGAATGGGAGATTTTCACTTTCTCCATCAACCGTTTTCCTTCTCTTTTTGAAACTAATTTAGCACTTCACAATTTCCAGAACTCAACCAAAACCCAATTAACTAAACATGGATCGTATGGACCAGAAGAACCTCGACATCCACAAGGAAGCCGGCATGGATCATCTGAAGAAGACCGACGAGTGCGGAAAGCAAGACAAGCATTGCGGAGGCCAGTTTGAGAAGAAGAACGAGATGAAGATTGGAGGAGGATGTCCACAGAAGGGAGACTGCAAGGAGAGAAGAAGCTGTCATGACGAGGAGCAGCCAGACAAGAGAAGAGAGTCGGATGCCAGAAACAAGGAGATGTGAATATACTCCATGAGTGGAGAAGACATTGCTCATCAGTTTTTATTGTAATCTTGTAAATTAATTTCGTAAATTTCTTGTATCTAAATAAAGCATGTATATTCAACGTTTGTGAAGTTCAATTTTTTCCAAGTTTGCTGAGCTAACTTGCTGAAAAATTTTTTGGCATTTTAGAGGGCCGTGAATCAATCTGTAGATTTCAAAAAGTCTCAGAAAAACTCTAAATGTGTTCGCAAGATTCTGATGATTTTTCCAATAGAGTTTGAAAGTCATGGAGAACCTAGAAAGAGTTTTCTGGCTCTTAACGTTTCTGAAAAAAAAAACGTTGTCATGACGAGGAGGAGCAGCCGGACAAGAGAAGAGAGTCGGATGCCAGAAACAAGGAGATGTGAATATACTCCATGACTGGAGAAGACATTGCTCAGCAGTTTTTATTTTAATCTTGTAAATTGATTTCGTAAATTTCTTGTATCTAAATAAAGCATGTATATTCAGAATTTCTCAATTTTACTTTTTTCCAATTCTCCGGAGCGAAGATGCAGAGTCTGAAAGATTATAGAGAACCTCGAAGGATTTTGCTGGTTCTTAAAAATCCTGAAACTCGCGGAGGATTCTGAAGGCTCCCGGAGGGCTTAAATGCTTTTCTTTAATATTCTAAAAAAAAGTTGAGGCAACAACAAAAATCCTGCGAACAATGAAACTAATGGGCGATTGAATGATGACGAGTGGAGACGATGCTGACCACCGATGAAGTGCGTCTTCTGGAAATGTTTAGTTTTTCGAAACAGTGATAGTTGGATAAAAAAATCACGTACGAATCCGTCCAGAACAGTGTGAACCTTCGAAACGGTGGTGTGGTGAAAACCAGAACGATGACGTTGACGGAAGCATGAGTGCTGAACACGACCAGAAGGATTCTTGTTGAATCTGAATTTTCCGCAATTTCAAAGGTTTTTCAGAAGACCGTGGTAATTGGAACTCACCTTGAGAATACTCCACATTCAACAGGGAAAGTCCGGCTAAAGCACCTGGAGGTAACAGGAAAACCGTCGACGTGGCGAGTTGAGAGATCAAACTGATTAGAGCGGTTTTTTGTTTCCGAAAGTTTAGAACCGATGTGTTCCCTTGTAAGTCGACAAGAATCGAGAACATTCGGATAGTGGTGGCAGCGAATAAGAGTGCGGCGAAAATTATGCCAGCGAATACACTTGACAGGAAAACCATCCAGGGTCGGTTGGTACTGTAGATCGAGAAGTTTGGCAGACTTTGAAAACTTTGAAAGTAGGATGGGTAGTTCTAAAAGTGGCATGTTTATTGAAAAGCTCACAAAGATCTAAGATACCGTGTGAATGAGTTGAAACTCTTCCTCGACAGTTAATCCGCATGGGGCCAAATTGGAGACTATAAAAACAATGAACAAAATCAAACCCATAACTATAGAAGTAACCATTCGAATAGAGGTGGGAGTCCGTTTCATCCTTCGAAATGCCAAAAACTTTCTCAAAAAGCACGTCGCCAGAGCAGCGATTTCAGTTGCCATCAATCCAACTAGAATCGTCATCAGTTCATGGCAAGAGAGAAGTCCAAAATAGGCAACAATTCCTGTACAGTAACCAGCTGGAAGGGGATGAAGAGGCTGTGGTTGCATGAGCAATGTGATATGAATATCCACGCAAAGACATTGGAACTGGAACACGAATAGATAGTACTTCAGGTTGTCGATTTTATCGGATTTGAAGAGCAAGAGGAAGAATGAGTAGAGGTTGACAAAGAATGATAGACAACCGATAAGATGGTAGTAGTTGACGAGCCATTGAGGAGTAGCAAAGTCCATTTCTAGAAAGTGGAAAGAGGAAGAAAAGAAGTTTCCAGAAAGTAAAACGGAAGAGCAGGTGGAAATGGATTGGAGGCGGAGGGAGTAGTTTTTTTTGGTTGTCTGATTTTGGAGAAGTCAAAGCACAATTAATAGGAGAATTCCAGGAGCGTAGACTTGCAGAAGTATCCATGGAAATAGAAAGTCAAGTTCTCTCAAGTTGTACCATTACCTAGAGCCACTCCATAACCCATATTTTCTACAGTAGCAAGTCTTTATGCTGAAAGAGAGAGAGAGAGAAAGAAATGTAAGCGGAGGACAGGTAGTTCAAAAATAAATCTAACAACAATTCTATACAGACCTGCTAGAAAACCGGCTGAATGTGCAGTTATTCGTCGAATTCTGAATCTTTGTATGAAAAAAAAATGTGCAGTAAAAAACCTCAGAATCTCGCTCCTCTTCTGAGTGAGTTCGATCGGTTCAATGCAAAGTCTCCATTCCGAACCAAGAGTCCAACATTTCAAAAGTTCAATCTCATTTTTTTTTCAGATTCTCGTCTCCTCTCAAATAGCACCTGCCTCACCGATCTTCACTGTGACCCGAATATTCTCTAGAAGTAAAGTGATTTCTCAAGATTTTTTTTTCGATGTCCATTTATTTACACAAAACTATATGCGATCGTCATGAAAGAACAAAAAGTAGTAAAGCTACTTGCATATTTACAGAGAAAATCCAGAAAATCATATTCACAATTTATGACATTCACTCTTGCTTCTCATCCGAAGCATGCGCGGTGAAAGAGTCGATGACTTGAGCGGCCATCTCTCCGACTTGGTCCTTCTTCTCCGACACCTTCTCAGATGCATCATCAGCCATCTCCTTGGCGACGTCCACGTAGTCTTCGACCTTCTCCTGTGCAGAGTCTTCATTGAGAGCTTCTCCGGTCATGTGAGCGTTGTCGTCGCTGAATGCGTTGGTGGGGGTGTCAACAGCTGGAAGGGCGTCCTTTACCGAATCCACAACGTCTCCTGCCTTCTCCTTGACGGTTTCCACCGCAGAAGAATCTTTCAACGCCTCAAAGGCTTCCGAGATCTTGTCTCCGGCTTCTGCGGCTCCTTCCTTCGCGGAATCAGCAGCACTTTCGGCATTCTCCTTGACCACCTCGGCGTACGTCGCAGCCTTATCCTCAAAAGTTGCGGTGTCTTCATTCAACGCTGCTCCAGTCTTGTGAGAGGCATCTCCGGAGATGGAATCACTGATGGAGCTGACGACGTTGGAGACTTTGCTTCCGGCATCTGAAGCATTCTCCTTGACAGCGTCAGCACTCTCGTCGGCTTTTTCAGCTGCCGCATTGGCCAGTGTTTCCGCAGTCTCCTTGGCGACGTCGATGTTCTTTTGAAGGTTCTCACTGACTTCCTTCTCTTCAACAGCCGCATCGGCATTGAGTGCTTCTCCAGTCTTGTGAGCTGAGTCTCCGGCGATAGAGTCAGTGATGGTGTTGAATGCGTTGGCGGCAGCACCTCCAGCTTCCGATGCGCTCTCCTGGACACTCTCCTTAGCATCTTCGACCTTTTCCTGAACGTTATCAGCCGACTCCTTCGCGGCTTCCTTTCCGAAGACAAACTGCTCCTCAACGGTGTTGCTGGCATCACCAGCCTTCTCCTCAACCTTCTCCTTAACGCCTTCCGCAGTCTCCTTGACAGATTCCGATGCATCATTAAATGCTCCACCTGTCTTGTGAGTGGTGTCATCTGAGATTGATTGGGCCACCGATGTCAACGCATCAGAGATCTTGCTTCCGGTCTTGTCGGCTTGCTCTTTAGCCGAGTCAGCTGTCTCATCGAGATGCTCCTTGACGACTTCAGCGTAGGTCGGTGCGTGCTCTTCGACGGTTTCAGCAGCGTCCTCGACCTTCTCCTTAGCCGCATCGGCTGTCTCCAGTGCAGATACCTTCACTGCTTGGTACTTCTCCTCCACATTATCATGCAGAGCTTCGCCTTCATCTTGAAGAGCCTCTCCGGTCTTGTGAGTGCTGTCTCCGACGATGGATTCTTTCAGTGAATTGAAGACGCTGGCGATGGTACCTCCGGCACTGGATGCGTGTTCCTTAGCAGCTTCAGCAGCGTTTTGAGCGTGTCCCTGAACGGATTCCGAGAAGTCTTGGGCCTCCTTCTTAGCATCATTGAAGGCCTCTCCAGTCTTGTGAGCAGAATCCCCAGAGATCGAATCGGCGAGAGCGCTAATAGCATTGGAGATGGCACTTCCTGCATTGGATGCTTGCTCCTTTACTGTGTCAACAGCGTCACCAGCGTGCTCCTTGGCAGACTCCAAGTATCCCTTGGCCTCTTCCTTCTGTGGAGCTGCATCTTCACCCACATTCATGGACTCGAAAGCCTTGTTGATAGCAGAAGCCGTGTCCTTTGCATCTTCCTTCACCTCCACAGCAGTGTCTCCAGCGATCTCCTTGGCCTGCTCCACGTTTCCTTGAGCCTCCTGCTTGGCTTCTTGACTGAATGCTGCTCCAGTCTTATGAGCAGAATCATCGGCGACAGACTCTCCGAGAGAGTCAAACGCGTTGTTGATGGCACTGGCTGTGTCCTTGACGTCTTCCTTAACCTCCACTACGGTATCAGAAACATGCTCCTTCGCTGCTTCAACATTCTCCTTGGCATCCTCATTGAGAGCCTCTCCCGTCTTACGAGCATTATCCCCGACGACAGAGTCCTTGATAGAGGTTAAGGTATCCGCCACTTTGTGTCCAGCACTTGCAGCCGTATCCTCGACAGCGTGGAATGCGTTCTGCGTTCTCTCCATGATGTGATCCTCGATCTCTCCGACCTTCTTTCCGGCATCAGACGCGTAATCACCGGCAGCCACTACGGTATCAGACACGTATTGTTTGGTACCTTCGTAGGCTCCGACGACTTTATCGCCAGCAGTGTTGACCTGAAATGAAATGGGTTGAGGTGAGATGAAAGGGTGGCTGACTTACCGCTCCGACAACTCCGTCCTTGGCTCCGACGGCGGTGTCTGTGGCGGTGTCATAGGCGCTGCTGACCTGGAATGAAAGATGTGAACAGTTTTTGAAAGTCTTGTTATCCGTAAAACTTTTTATAGTGGTTTCCCTCCCCCTTTTTCAGTCTCACTTCAAGACCCTTTAACTCGGTTCGCGTTGAGAAACTGGAAAAGCTTTCAACTAATGAAATGTAGCTCTTGTTATGATCAACACTTCATCAGTTAGCAACTTTTTGAAATTCTTCATGCGAACCTAGATAAAGGTAAGGTCCTTGCTTGAATCCAGGCTAATGAGAGGCACCACTATTATAGGATTGACGGTAATGCTTTTATCAAAATTTTCTCGGTTTTCGTAACAGATAACAAAAAATGGTTCACAAGCAAAAATTTTGTTATGTGGTCCTTTACATTCTCATAGTTAACCACATTCCGATATCTGTTACAGGAACCAAGATAATTGTGATCAAAGTGACTATAAGTTAAGCCAAAACTTACAGCTCCAACGACTCCATCCTTCGCGGCGACTGCCTTGTCTGTGGCCGTATCGTAGGCATTGCTGACCTAGAAAGTTATACTGTAAGTTATCTCAAAAAAAAAACAAAGAAAAACTCACAGTTCCAACAACTTCATCCTTGGCACCGACGGCGGCTCCGGTCACCGTCTCATAGGCGCTGTTGACGCTGTCCTTGACTTTTTCCAAAATGTTCATTGTGTGATTTGAATTTGATTTCTGCAACGATTGATAAGATTTCAAGGGTCTGGGGAAGGTTCAGTGAAAAAAGTAAACGGCTTGAAGTTGAGAGCAAAGTTGAGAGCGAGGACGGAGTATCAGAAAAAAAAGTGAAAAGAAAAGTGCGGAGAGAAAAGAGGGAGGATTTTTGGAATCTGGAGTTCGAAAAATGTCACCCAGATGTCAGCGGGGGGTTGGGTGATGATGCATCTCTTTTACCCTCTGATTGTTATGTTGTTTCGTTCAGAGATCCGCAGCTTTTATATATCAAAAACATGTGGTCCCACCTCTCTCCTCCGCCCCCTTTTTTCGAAATCGCCTCTCCCTGATCACATGTTGAGAGAGAAAGAAGATTTCAACTCGAAGAGAGGAATGGGAGATAATATGCCGCTTTCAAACAAAAAAAGACCCTTTTCACCTCCTCACGTGTGCCTGTGCACCCGGAGGAGTCAACAAACAAAGCTGGGGGTTGCCCCTTGTGACAGCCCATTTGATCGAAAATAGTGCATGGGATGATAGGAAAGTGGAACACGAGAGAAGGGGGGCAAAACTGAAAAACAAAAACCGAGTGACATGATGCAAGTTTCAGACTTTGGAACATCAGAGGGGAACGAGGAAAAACAAAAATTTGAGTCAAAAGTAATCGTCTGAGATACGAAACTCAGGATCGTGGATTCAAGAAAGCAGTTTCACTGAAAAGTTTATTATCAAAGTATGGCACAGTCTATAATGGCTTAGAATCAAGAGCATCTTCTTTATGAATCGCTGAAACGTAGCTGACCTCGTCTGCGGTGTTGACCGGTGGATCTGAAGACTCCTCTTCTCCGTTACCTTCAGAATCTTTGGATTTGTCAGAATCATCTTGGGGTTGGTTGGAATCATTAGAGGCATCCTTCTTGCCTTCAGATTCTTCATCTTTGCCTTTAGAGTTCTCGGAGTCGTCTTTCTTGTCCTCAGAATCCTCTTTGTCTCCAGACTCCTTGGATTTGTTAGCATCATCACTGGCGGCCTCCTTTTGGCCTTCAGAATCCTGAGATTTGCCAGAATCATTGGAGTCATCCTTCTTGTTATCAGAATCTTCTTTGTGTCCAGATTCTAGATCCTTGTGAGGCTCATCTGTTTTAGCTTCCGAACTTTGATCTTTGGTTCCCTCTGATTCTTCCTTCTGATCACCGGAATCTTGTGTTTTTTCAGCAGAATCTCCATCCTTCTTTCCCGCTTCACTCTCTGAACACTGATCCTTTCCAGAGTCCTTTGATTCATCATTTTTTGATTTCGAATTTTGATTCTTGTCTTCTGACGGCTTGTTCTGGGAATCATCTGTCGGGCTCTTCTGTTCCTTGGATTCGTTCTTGTCATCTGATGACTTGGAATCTTCAGAATCCTTCTTCTGATCTTTGTCGTTCTTGTTGTCTTCTTTTGCGTCGTCAGAAGTTTTTGAATCTTTGCTTTTGCCCTCTTCTGAGGGCTGGCTGGTTTCAGAATCCTTAGTCGTCTCCTTTTTGTCGTCTGAAATTTTTTCAAGATTTTGAAAATTCTCGAAGTTATAGGCTCACCTGAAGACTCCTTTTTCGAATCATCACTATTCACACTTTCGAATTGGTTTTTGGCGGTTTCCTTAGCAGCGTTGGCATCTTGAGCGGCTTTATCTTTGGCAGAATCCGAGGATTTCTCAGAATCATCATTCTGAAATTTGTCCGTTTTAGTGAAAGATTCAGCTGGATTGGGATATTACTTTGTCTTTTTCAGAATCCTTCTTTTGTTCAGGCTGGTTATCATCTCCAGATTTATCATCCTTGGATGATTGCTTGCCTTCGGAATCCTTGCTATCAGAATCCTTGTTTCCAGAAGCTTCCTTCATTTCTTCCTGATCCAACCCCTTCGAACTCTTCTCACTTTGCGGTGCACGATTCTTCTCATCGTCCCTTGAATCTTCGGATGCCTCTTTTTCAGAATTCTCTCCCGAAATCTCGGCATGATCCTTGACGCTATCTCCCTTCTCTTCAGACTTCTGAAAACTTCAAAATCTAAAAAAAAAAGTTTTGAATATCTCACCTCCTTGTCCTTCTCCTTTTTCTCTTCCATTTCCCTCTCGGCAGCTTCAGAATGCGCTTTGTCTCTGGCAGCCTCGTCGTAAGCAATACTGTCATCTACTCCAGGCCTTTCCAAGGGCATCTGGGAGGTTTTGTCCTCTGAAGTCTCTGTAGATTCTGGAGCTCTCGATTCTTCATCGTCCATCAAAACTTGTCCAGTTTTATGCGACGCATTTCCAAAGACGGACTCCTTCAAGGAAGAGAACGCACTTGAGAGTAATCCCCCGTCCTTTGATTCCTCAGTTTCCGGAGCCTCCACGGCCACAATTGGGTCTGTCTCTTTGACGTTTTCTAAATCCGACTCCTTCGCTTCTTCTGACTTAGACTCTACAGGTTCTGTGGATTCTGGAGCCCTCGAATCTTCATGATCCTCCATCAAAGCCTGTCCGGTTTTGTGTGAAGAGTTTCCAATGACAGATTCTTTCAGTGAAGAGAAAGCAGATGACAGTAGTCCTCCTGACTTCTGCAACTCGTTGAGTTCCGCTGGAGCTTCTGGTGACTCCTGAGTGTTTTCTGAAGTCTCCGGCACCGTGACGTCTTCTGGTTCTTTTAGGTCGTGACCCTCCTCCTCTGTTGTTGCAGTTCTGGGATCTTCTGAATGCTCCTCCTTTCGCCCGAAAACTGACTCCTTCAAAGAACTGAATGCACTCGAAATCACGCCACGAGACTCGTTCTCCTTCTCATCCAGCGGGTCCAGTTTGGCGTCGATGACGTTGGCGCTGATGTTGTCTTCGATTTTGTCAAGAATGTTCATAGTTTCTGGAAGAAAAGTTTTAATGGATACGGTAGACTTTGAGGGTGAACAAGAGGAAGAATTAACAAAAAATGTTGTTCACATCCAGATGAAAAATTGAGAAGTTGGATTTAGAAGATTGAGAAAAAAGAGCAAGAAATTTCGAACGTTGAACTTTCGATTTTCATCTCAAGTGCAGATTTCGAAAATAGAAGAACAATTATCACTGGGAAAAAGAGAAAGTAAACAACATGACATGTCTTTATATACAAAACCAACACACTGTCTGCTGACTGACCACCCGAACGAAAACTGGATGATGTCAGCTGAAAATTCGACAAGGATGATATGGTATATTTTCAAGCAGACAGCGTTCACGTGGCTTCCCTTATGTACGCCAACCGAGGGGGGAGGGGGTCCCCCAATGTGACCAGAGAGAAAGAGAAATAGACGGCGAGAGGAAATAAACAAACAACATGGTCGATGATGCCTTCTTCTTCTTCTTGTTTCGTCTCTGAACTCGTCAACAAAGGAGGTTTCTAGAAAGCCAGAAATTTTTAAGCGGTGAGAGAACATGAAAATAAGCCAGAAAAGGGGTATTTGATTTGGATGCTGGAAAATTTTAGGAGTGTTAGGTTTGAGACTACCGTTTTCAGTAGCGCGACTGGGAGGTCTTGAAAAGTGACCCGATGTTTCTGAAATTTTTTGGTTTTATGAAGAAACTTTCGATCTTCATTTTTGTAACTGACCACTTTTTGAGATACTCACTTTAAAGTCAGTTACAGTGTGACCAAAAATGTATTAATTTCGGTGATTTTCAGAGCAAAAAAATTCAACTTTAAGCAACTAAAAAAAATTTTTCAAGTACTGGATTTTTCTGAAAATTGGTGGATGTATTCAGCAACTCTAGATTTTCATTTTTGTATTAGCAGACAATTTTTCAAAAAGCTTTGTGAACTTCAATTTCAAACGTTTTCAGGCTTTCTGTTTCGAACGCCTTCTAACTCCCTTGATTTTGGCTATATCAAAAAGTCGTCTACTACCAAAATGAAGATCTAGAGTAGCTCAATCTATTTGACAATTTTCAGAGAAACCGAGTCAGAAAGAACCGTTTCTTGAGTTCTCGAAGATGAGCGTTTTCAGTGGGAAATCATCGAACTTGAAATTCGGAATCGGTTTTACCATTTCGTACGTATTCCCAATGCAGTAAACAATGTGCAACTTCAAAATCTGTCAATGTTGATTTTCCATCAACACCACGAGTTTTCAGAAACTCCTGAACTCTTAACCAAACAATTTCGTCGTTTTCAGTTTCTCTTCATTATGTACAAATTATATTTACAACAAAATCAAAAGTTCATGTCATCCAAACTATCACTCTAACGAAAGCATCCCTCCGCAACCGTATGTCACATATCCTTGCTCTCCGACATCTTTCTCTTCATCTCCATATCATCCTCATCCTCATCATTGAACGCCTCTCCAGTCTTGTGAGCAGTGTCTCCATGGATCGCGTTGCTCAACGACATAAACGCATCCGACAGACGGCTTCCTCCGTGATAGTGTTCTCCACTGGCGTGATGCTCTTCTGGAGAATGATGAGCATCGTGGGGTTTGTCGAGGGGGTCCAGTTTGCGCTCAACATAGGCACTGCTCAGGTTGTCCTCGAGCTTGTTGATGAAACTCATTTTGGCGGCAATTTTGAATTCTGCAAGAATGGAGAAGTGTTCGACAAACTTGAAGTCGTGAGACGAGAGAAAGCGCATAGATTCTTAACTAAGTTTCCAGGGAGTCAATGTTCTGGAGTATTCTTCAAAGCATAAAAAAGCTTATTTTGATAATGGCTGACAAGTTCGGGTCAAAATAATGGATAAAGTTTGTAAATCTTTGAAGCTACATATCTAATCTCTCTCTTCTTTTATACCAAAAGTCTGCACTTTTGCACCCTCCCACATGATTGTTTTTTCTTCTCTCGTCAGCTGCAAAAAACTGTCAACAACTGGAGCGGGTTCTAGCAATTTCTATCAGTTGAAATGGCCAAGAGACGCAGACTGTCTGTTATTTATAGAACTCGAGCGAACGTGTGTTTCTGTGTTATTCCTTCTTTCGTCTTGCGTTGAAAAAGTTCAAAGATTCAGAGATTTATTTAAAGAATCGAAAAGAGTATGCATATTTACAGGGAACAGAGCTAAAGCAGGAAGACTTGACTGCTCCGTCTTTACATCTCCTTATTCTTGACATCAGAATCTCTTCGCTGGTCCTTCGGCGGCTCCTCCTCTTCAGAATTGTTGAATGCCATTCCAGTCTTGTGAGAGTTGTCTCCAGAAATGGCATCTTGCATGGCGTGAAGAGCATTGGCCACGCGGCTGCCCGTCTGACGGTCCAACTTCTTGTTCGGGTCGATGTCGTCGAGGGGATCGAGTTTGTTATCGACGACATTGGAGCTGATGTTGCTCTCGATTTTGTCCAACATGTTCATTTTGAATGCGGGTTTCGGTTGAGTTTTTTAGATTTCTGAAAATTTGGAGATCGCAGGATTGAGAAAAGGTATCAGACAAGGTTTAAGAAGTAGTCAAAGTGAATTGGAATGAAACAAAGCATCATAAAAAATTCAGCGTAAGAGTCAGAGTTGCAATGGAGCGTAATTGAGAATTTGGTCAAAACATGCGTTGTTTAAAGTGAAGATTGCACAATTCAAAAAAGTTCTTGAAATATTGAAAATTCGAATTTGAAGGTGAGAAAATTTTCTAAAAATCCAAGCCGGCTCCTAGTCTTTTATACACACCATGGTTAAGTTTGCCTAACGATCCTCTGACACACATTATACACCACAGCTCACTTCGAAAGAAAACAGTAAACACATCAGAGAGAAGGTTCCAGAGAGTTCTCTGGGTGACCATGATGGAGACCACATGAGTATAGACAGTTGTCAACAGAAATAAGAGCGGGTTTCCC
This sequence comes from Caenorhabditis sp. 40 LS-2015, assembly GCA_900536305.3. Classification (NCBI taxonomy): domain Eukaryota; kingdom Metazoa; phylum Nematoda; class Chromadorea; order Rhabditida; family Rhabditidae; genus Caenorhabditis; species Caenorhabditis tribulationis. The sequence continues at coordinate 80,875 of LR546193.1, read as the reverse complement.
AGGCGAGAGACGCAGACGATGGGGGACTTTGTTCGAAGAGGGATTTGGTGCCTTACTAGTTTTTGAGATGTTGAAAGTGGCTTGAAAGTGTTTAGAACGATTGGAAATCAAATGGAGAACGTAAAAACAAAGGGAAATGCTTTTTTCACAGCTCCCCAATGATTATGAAATTCAGAATGTGCGCTAATAGGCCCATGAACATTATCAAAGATCCAACGCTGAAATAAGGATAGACCTGAAAATATAATGAGCTCTAAAATGGTTTCTTTTGAGTGGACAGTAAACGTGAAAATAGTGTTAAGTTTAGCAATATTCAGTGTAAAATGATCCAACTTGAGAAGCTGAAATATCACGTTTCAATAGCCCAATTTTCCTGAAAATTGGTGGATGTGTTAGTCAACTCTAAACCTTAATTTTTTTTGACAACTTTTTGATATAACCGAAATCCAGTCAGTTATGGCGCGTATAGTTACGTGAATTTGAAATTCGGTTCATTCCAGTTTAGATTTCCAGCCTTTTTTCGGACTTACGATCTTCCTACTGACTTTACTGAGACGTGTGCTCGCAGACAGCGAGTTTGGAACATTGAAATTTATTGCACTTTGCCGAAAATGCACCGAAGTTTTCATGGAAGACAAAAACTTTTCGCAGATTGCTTCCGAAGTCCCCGCTGTCTAGATTCCTTGAAATTGAAACACACTTCTTTCAGCTGATTAAAATATTATTATTAATACCATTTTCTCGGAATAATAGCGAAAACAGTGTAACAGTAAGCACATTGCAAGTGTGGTGCTTTCAACTTATGCATCAACAATAACACATTTTCAATCGGGGTGGTGCGGATTTTGAGAGATTCGAATTGAATCGGTGACTTGGACGAGAAGCAAAAAAATAAACGAACTTTCCAGAGCTGCTGACTTAAAAGTGACGGGAGGGAGAGAGAAGGAGAACAGAAAAAGAAGGAGACGGATAATAAGGTTGTACTGAAAAAAAAACTTGTGAACTTTCAGAATTAGATGAAAGGGCAGGAGAATAGAAAAATGGGAAGTTTGAAAAGAGAGATGGACACGATTTGGAGGTATTGCCGAATGGGGGGTAAATTGGGGGTGTACTGTAGAGATACATGGTGGTATTGGGGGAAGAGAAAAGTGAGTAATACTAGGAAAAAATGCACAACTTTTTGGTGGAGAGGGAATATTTAGGGTCTGGAGGGGTGGAAATGCTAAACAATACTACGTAAAAAAAGAGATTTTGTACTCCTCGTGAACCACTCAGACTCCACGAGAAGTACACAGGGATGTTTTTTTTTTTCTGTAGAAAAGATTTTGAGCCAACCTATAATCGGTTACGAACTGACGAAGTCTCGACGTTGGGAAGAAGGGGGGTTGTCCGAGCGAGCGAAATAATATGATAAGGATAATAAGAAACAACTACTAAAAGAGCCACAAATTGACTAAACTACACAATAAGAGAGGGTGGTTAATGGGTGCCGCTGGAAAGTTTGAGCAATCCCAGTCTTCGGGATTTCGAAAAGTCGAGGTTTCGATTTGGGGAGGAACTCCTGAGAGGAGGGTTAGTAGATGGAGGAGGAAGAATGGGTTAGGAGGGAAAAATAGAGAGAGCAAAAAGAGATTATTATTATTGTTGGATTTGAGAGCGAGTGACTGGTCCAGATGATGAGGAGATTGGAGTGGATGGGTCTTCTGGCTCGTCTCCGATGCGAGTCTGTAAGAGGTTGGGTTGGAACAGGGCACTTGCTTCTTTGATCGATTTATCTTGGTTACTGTAATAGCTGTCCAAAAGTGCTCACTAGTCAGCTAACAAAAAGATCACCACACGATAAGGAACAATTTTTAGTTGTCCTCTTTTTCACATCTGTCCTAGCAACCAAGATAATTTTGGCTAAAGCCCCGATCACCTACCTGAACCATCTTCTCAAAGTCCAGCGATGGACGATGACTATCCATTCGTCCACGCTTGGCAGCCATCCAATTTCCTCCCTGCTCCTCCTCGAGAATCTCAGCGAAGCGGTGTCCGATTGGAACTGGTGGATGACTGATGAGAACGTGAACTGGGCAACGACGAGCGGCGACTTTGACAGCGCGATCGTTGTTGAACGAGCGAAGACGCCAGGCGATCGGATGATCGGCCATCGGGTTCTGCTCCTCGTGTCCTCGTTTGCCTGGAGATGAGCTATCGTCGTCGCGGAGACGACGACGGATCGGAGTTGGTGTTGTCGCTCCGTCGGTGTCCGAGTCGTTGTCGCCGGTCATGATACCCGATTCGCGACCGAAACTGTCCCAGCTGAAAGCAATAAGGAGGTTAGTGATGGAGTCAGACACATTGTCGCAGCTTAGATCATTTTGGCCAGATTCTGACCAAAGACTGTGGAAGATGTGCCCACAATTTTGTCAGTTTGTAGTTTGACTTACAGGGTACTCCCCAAATGTAGCCTACAAGTTTTCAAATTTTCCGTCCAAAAAATCAAACTCATTCTAGACCCTCTTCAGTGTTTCCTACTCCACTTATAACGTGGTTCTGAATTGGTAAACTTGTCTGAAGAGACGGAAGTTTTGTGTCTTCTGCCAGAAGATACGGTAGTTCAAAAATGCCGAATGGAAGCTCCAGTTTGGGCTCGCTGATTCCTACTGGCCGATACCTTTGAATCCCTGTTTCTTCTACAGTACCCTTCCACACCATCACCCCTCCAGAACCACAAAATCTATGTACCTCTTTGCCATTATGTCTAAATCCAATTCGAAATTCTCAAATGTCTTGTGTTTCTCCATCCCCCCGTATGTTTACTACTACAACATCCATCCATTTCTATTTCTGTTCTAAAAGGAAAGAAATCGTGGGGTGTGAAATGCGCGGAAAAACATTATAATTGATGTGTCTTCCTTTTGCTGCCTGCCCCTTCTAAACAACCTCTCGTTTTTTCGCCCGTCCACCCCGATCCTTCCACGTAGAAATAATACGATTGTGGTAATTTTAGTAGGAGTAGGAGAAGTATCTTCCTTCTTTCGGACAAAATGTACACAAAAGAGGAATCAAATTGGGTATGTCTATATGGATGGATGCATATGTGAAGAGGTGGTCGGAATAGAGGTTGTGGCTGACTTGGGTCAATTATAGAAACAAAACACTGAGGAGAGGAATTCGAAAAGTAATTCAGATCAAGGACATGGGCACCTGTTCTCGATGGCAGATACGTCATAAACTGGGTACTGTATCTAGTCTCAACGTCATCTGATTCCTAGAGGTTTCATGTGAGCCTTAAATTTTGTCGTCAGGAGGTTCGTGGAAATTGAGAAGGTGTCCTGTACTATTTTTCGAAGCTGTCGGAATGATCCAAAATCGCATTGGTATTCGCGATTTCAAGGCTTTCAAAGTCGGAACATTCCGAGATTGAGCCTCCCTCTGGTTTCAATCTCCTACAACTTGAATCAGGTCTCTTAATGTCTCACAACTAAAAATGCGTCATTTGAAATACAGTGGGGGAAGCTAGCCCTTTCAAGGTTTTCAAGAAATTCATGACTTCAGAGTTATGTCATGTCTTCTAAGTTGTCACGTCATCAGAACTAGGTTTCTACAGTAAACGCAGCACGTCATCTGAAACCTGAACTGGGTACATACTTTTGTAGTTTATATAACGTCATCTAAATTTTTGGTTTGTGTCAAAGGACAAAAACTTCAAAAAAGGTGGCACATCAAAAATCCGGCTTTATCATTTTAAGTTCCACTGGATCAACCGTTTCTAAAGAACGCTCAAAAAGTCTTACGCCGAGACAAGTTATGGCTGATTCCTTCTCCCTTACATTTGCTCTCAAAAGAAATTTCGCGCCAAAAACCCCCTGTTGCTTTTTCGTCCCAATTCAACCCATCCATTCCTACTCCCAATCCACCTTTCCATCTTCCTCTTCTCTTCTCCCTCACGCCAAAACGTCCATCTCTTCTCAATTCGATTCATCAAGATTTAGAGCCACGATAAATCTTGAATTTTGTGTCGCGGAGGAGCCTCTAGAAGCTGCGAAAAAAAAATGCAACAAGTCCCATGGAAAAAACAAAACTTCTCCTTTTGCTCTGAAGAAGAAGAAGAAGAGAAAGAAGAAGTGATAATAACATAAATCTTCTGGTGGAGAAGAGGAGGCAAGAGTTGTTGTGGTTTAGGGGAAGATTGAGTGCAACTTTTTAGGAGGGAAAGGGATCATCTGGCAGGGCTGAAAGAATAACAAACCTTTCGGTGTCATCCACATCTCGTTTCCAGGCTGGACTTGCTGTGACACGTGGCGGATTGTGCAGATAGTCGTCGTAGTTGCGGAGGTACTGCAGTGGGTCTGAAAACCGGAGAATCGACTTCAAAAGTAAAAGTGCAGAATCGGAATCTTGAAATCTCCGAACCACAGAGTCTCAGAATTTGTGAACTTGAAACCTAGAAATCTAATTTTCTCAATATCCTTTAGGTTCTTTCAGAAACCCCAATCCATTTTCCCTTCAAGATTCGACTACGTTGGCTACAATCTCCAAATCCTTGGAATCTTTCTCATGAGCCAAACTTTCTAATATCCTCCACGAGTACACCACATAAACAACATGAAAATGAAAAAAGAAGAAGGATTTGATGTTTGATGACTTTTAGGATGAATGTATTCCAGAATTGGAGGTTGAGACGGGTGACAGATCAAAAGGCAGAACAACACTTTTGCAGGAGTCGGAGAATATCAAACACATGAATATTAGGATGGGAAAAAGTCACGGAGGTTTTCACAAGTTGCTTAGATTGAAATGGCTCACTTTCCAGTCAAAAGTGGAAGACCTGGATTTTGGGAAAGTTTCAGATCCAAAGAAAAGGAAGTCATGAAGTCTTGAAGTCAAAATTTTGAGCCAGAATCTCGAGAACTCGTTCAGACCATCTAAAATTTCCATCGATCATGTTGAAATGAGCTCTGATTCAGTTTAGTACCCTACTTTCCAGCCATGATTTCTTAAATCCCAGAACCTTCCAATTTCAGTTCCCCCACACAAAATCATCCTTCGACCCCAACTCCAACCACCTCCCCATCTTTGCCTCCCAACACCGAAATTTGACATCAAATATTTGTGTACATTCATACACTCTCCCACTCTCTCCTCATCTTCATCTTCTACTCTTACTCTCCATTCGTGTTGCTCAGCGAGCTCTCACATTGGCTCCTTCCCCCGTATGTGCGGTCGCGCCATCTACGTTGGCTCCACCACCAGAAGAAATTCGATATGTTTTTTTTGGTTGGACTCCGATTGAGACTTTCTCTGTTTGTGAGAAGTAGGAGTGAAATGAATCGGGGGAGGAGGAGGAGGCGAGATGACTTTTGTTCTCCAAATATTAGAAAAAGTGGGGTCTTATCGAACACCTTGAACTCCATCAAATCTTCTCTGATAGCGGGTGACTTTTGATCTACCAAAATCAGAAATGGTCTCGTGCTTTTTGGCGGCAGGGGAACAAGATGGATTGCAAAATCTCCACCAAGATGTTATCTTTTTGAAATGTGAAGGAGAAGAAAAGAAGAGGAATCGGCGAGGGGGAGGAGATAAATGACCGCGAGGAGAGTGATCAGGGAATCAGGGGAATGTACTTTGGATATTTCGGGTGGATCTTTATAGAGGGTTACTGTAGGGAATGAAGATCTTCGAACTAGAGATTCTGGAGGCCAGAAAGATCCTAGGTCTTATCAAGAATCAATTGTAGTTTTAGGTTCCTTTTCATGCTTCTCTCTGAACACAACTTGATCTCTACAAACGCTGGAACGCAAGACTTAGGAGACACTATCAATGCCAAAAACTGGAATCTTTTATCTCATGGATTTCTCAGATAGCTCAGTTCTAGACTACTCGGATTGCTCAGACCTAACCGTTTTTAGACATTCGAAACTGCTCCATGTTCTATTTTTGGTGGATTTTGAAGAATCATGATCCCTCCGAATCTCAGATTATCTATGTGCTGATCCATATGCTTTTGCACTATTTTTAAGATAATCGGGTTTGATTTCAAGCCTCACATCTGTTATCCAGGCTCAACTGGCTTTGCCTTGTTTTTTGAACCAGGGGGTACTGTATCTGAACCAACAACATACCACTGAATCTGGAGTTGGAGTTGATCGAGGCAATCTCCTCCTCGTCGGACTCGGTGCCCGAGTCGTGTGGCTCGATCTCATCGTCGACTCTCTTGTTCAGACGGGCACTCTTGCGACGTTCCTGGTGTTGGGAAGCTCCTGTTGATGGTGGTGGTGGTGGCGGTAGAGCCTTGTGATCGTCTGGAAAGATATGGAGGTGCTTGGACTAGATTCTAAGAGTCAAGGGAGGAAGAAGCTGCACACTTTATGAGAGCTCTATCTTTGCTTAAAATCAGGTTGCCGGTGACCTACCTTCGTCGTGCTGCGAGAGCGCTCCCATCGCCTTGGTCAGTTTGCTGACCATTTTGTGTTCTTGTTGTAAAACCCGGTTATGTTTCCTTTCGTTCTTCAAACTTGCGATGCCGTTTTGACTTTGGGATCAAGGCTTCGATGAGATTCTTGAGGTAGTTTCCTGTTTTTTTCTTGTCGATTCTGTGTGAGTTGCTCTTCACAACAGCCTAGTTGTGCAGCATTCTGAAAAGGTATGCACTACTATAAAATGTTGAAAAAGTGTCAGGAGAGAAAAGGAGAAGACTGGATGGACAACTGGAGGGAAGAATGAGAATAAGAAGAATGAAAAGAATAGGAAAAGGCGATGAAGAAGTAGAAGAAGAAGAAAAAGAAGAAGGAAGAAAGAGAGAGAAAGGAGCGGTTTGTTTGTTGGCAACGCGCCAAGAAATGGATCATCACGAGGAGAAAAGAAGAGGCGTGAGTGTGTGTAGAGAGAGAGAGAGAGAGAGAGACATTGCCAGCAGACATTATGACAGAAACAACACAAAAGTGAAGAGAGGATGGAGACGGTTGAAAAAAAGGTTCACTGATCGACACTCTAGAACTGGTTTCGCCCCGAAGACTGAATTTCAAGAGAGGAAGGAACTACTTTCGTACAGGAAGAAGTTGTAAAACTTCTCAATTGGGCGTGACGCGTAGGTGGAACTGTCGTCCTACCACATTTTGGCGTTGGAGCGAGTTTGGAGTCTGCGACTAGACCGAAAGACGCTGATGTGGAGTTTCGAGGAGTTGGGAAGCAAAGCTATGAGAAAATTGGGCATGGAAAGCTAGGCCCCCAAAACTAGGTCACCAAAAGTGAGACCACTAACAGCCAGGCCACTGTATGCTAGGCCTCTGAAAACTATACCACCAAGTCTAGGTCATCAAAATCTTAGGCCACCAAACACTCGACCACCAGAATCTTATGTAATAACGGAAGACAATTCCGCTCAACTCTGGAAACAGAGATCAGGCACCAGTTCCATTGCAAGAATGATCACGTAGACGCAAGTCAACACTCAACATACCTGGTGACTTGGCACTGTGCCAATTCGTCTGGACAACAAGCGGTTTCAAAAGGAAACGTGTCTCTGACTTTCACTATTTCCAGTTTCAGTCTAGAACTTTACGGGTCACAAGATCCTAGACTGGAAATAGGTTTCACGTGGGCAACATATCTGGGGCTATTACTTTTTGCAAAATTAGCACTGAAAAATCATGTTTTTGGGTCACAATTAAATTACAAAAATTAAATTCATAAATCGGCCACAATGGCGTTGTTCAGAAAATCGCTAGCTACCTTATGGATTAAAAACGTTTCTTAACTTTCAGTCTCAGCTGAGAAATTTAGTCCTGAAATTTGCCTCAAAAGTTGAACTGAAATTATGATTTTTTAGACCTAAAAAAACAATCATGACCTATTTCGAAAATCGGCCACAATGAAGTTGTTCAGAATTTCAAAGGCTATCTGGTGATATAAGTGGAGTAGTTGTATGATGAACGCCAACTGCGAAATTTTGTTTCAAAGTCTATTTCCGACCGAGGATACCGTGCGGGTTCCAAAATTGACTTTTGCTTTTCTGAAAGACAGGAGATAGCTTTTAAATGTTGAAAACTTATTGATTTTCTCCGAGTTGCAACTCAATCTTATTGCTGATATCTAATTCTAGCTACGCTCCTAATTTTCTACTCCTTTCCTATAGATTTTCAGCATTTTCAGCCCTTCAAATTTGAAAGTCAAAACTTTGCCATTTTTCAAGTTTTTCTCTTGAATTTTACACTATTCAAATTGCCTTGACTTATATAGTCCACCTTCAAACTTTCATCTGAATCGGACCATTTTGAAGGATACAACTGAACCTCGAAAATTTTCAAGACTACCGTAATCCCCCGCCACATGTTTATATGTCGCGTGCGTTTCTCCTGCTGCGTCTCCTCGTCTCTCGACGTGTAGAGGACGAGAGTGTGTGGAGGGGTGTGATGGAGAGGGGGAGACGCAGCAGCATCGAAAAAAGACTAACGCTATGTGTTGGAGGGGGAACTTTTGGGTGAGGCCTATTCTAGCGATTCTGGGTATTCGGATTCTCAAGTTTTGGGACTTTTGAGGAAATTTTGGATACATGAGAAAACGGAAAATTGGAAGAAAAAAACGTTGAAAGTGAAAGAGGAAGAGAAGAAAGGTGCGAAGAAGGTTATTCCGCTTCAATGAAACTTTCTTCAACAATGTTTGCGATGTTACGAAAGAAAAATTATCGAAACTTTTTTTGGAAAATCGCGAAAGCAAATCAGTGAAATACGCTCCAAAACTGATATGTATTTTCAAACTAGACGGGTTTTAAAGGCGCATGGAATAGTTCATTGATGACGGTTGAATTCGATGTGAGACCCTTCGGAATGATTACAGCAGTCTATGCACCTTTAAAGCCGAACATTTCAAAACACATTAAAATTAGGTTGAAATTTTCAACCTTAGAGTTTTGGATTCTGGAGTTATGGACACCCAACTTTTCCAACTTTACACCGGGCCGTTTCCAGCCAACGTTTAGACCTTCAGACCCCATCTATCAATATCCAAGAGTCAAAAAGTGAGCGTGAGTTTTTTCTCTTCATGAGTGTTTTATTCACTCACACTCACACACAAAACACTCACATGTACACGCTTTTTGCGGCCTCCTTCGAGGGCAGCCGAAGCAGCGAAAAAAAAAAACGACGGGAAAATGTCGCTCTTTTTTCGCTGGGGGCCCCCACACAAGTCTTCGAGTTTCTTTTTGAGCGCCCTTGTTGTCGAAAAAGGTATGGGAAGACTTGGAGAAAAGTTTGAACCATGGGAGGGAAGGATGTAAAAATAGTATATAAAATATGAGAGAGTTTTAAAGCCTGAGAGAGAGAGAGAGAGAGAGAGTCACAAAACAAGCCCACGGACCAGCCAAAATATGTGTACACTTTTTATGAATGGTCGTGGTGGGAGGGGGCTCGAGGTTGGTGGTGCTCCCAGAGCCATTTTGACTACTGGTGTTTGTCTGTGTTCACAAAAAGTCACTACTCAAAAAATCGGAGACCGGGGAGAGAGAGAAAGACAAGCCAATCGTTGTTGGGGGTAGCAGTTGAGATGTTTTTTTTTCAAGAAAAATGAGATCTTCCCCTTGGCCAAGTGCCAGAACGTTTTTTTTTCTTGCTGCTATCGGAGTGCTCCGAGGAGGATCGCGGGAGGACGGGATGAGGAGGAGAATGTAAACTTTTGTGGACGAGAAAAAGAGATGGATATATTTATCTTCTGAACCAATTGTCACAGGGTTACGGTAGGTAATCAAGAATGCTTCGGATCAACAATAGAACATGTACCTGTTATGAGTTGCAACTCCAAAACCGGTAGGTCGATTCGGACGAAAACTATATAGATCACTAGGGAATTAGTTGAAGATGCTTCCAACTCAATTAGTGAGCATAAAGTATGGCTTATAGTGGTGGGTCACTGTACGTTCATGAACCAATACGGTCCGACACCAAGATATTTCAACACCAGGAACTTTTAAAGCCTGATGTTTGAACACTAGACCCTTTCCTTAACTAGACATTTCAAAACTCAAAACCGCACACTTCTAAACCGAGACGTTTCGACATCCAGAAACTGGCTCTGTTTCATAAACTTCTGAATTTCAACGCTTTTCGAACATACCCTACCTGCAATCTGATCTAATATATGACACTCGGATGACTCCCCTCCCCATAATTTATGACGGCAAAATTCAAAAACTGTTCTGACTTTGACCACATTTATCTTGCTTCCTATGGCAGATATCAAAATGGGGGAAACTGTAAAAATGTTGACCATGCTGTTCCGGTTACAAAAGACCTACAGCCACCACCCTCTTGTTATCAACAACTGTTTTTTCTCGATTGAAAAAGCATTCACTGATTGATAACAACCCAACCGTTTTGGTCAACGGAAGCCTCTCATTAGTTATCAATGGAGCACGATCGGATCATCGGACCGAAAATGTTTACATTGACAATTTCGCCTTCTCTGTTTGGTTTATAAAATGAAACTAGACACTCTGTCTCTGGCGAAAAACTCTCCAAACACACGATACATGTTTTTGGGCGTCGAGAATATCGATATACGAAATTCAAAAGTGTTTCTTCTTCTTCGTGTCGAGGCCCAGTCCCCATCAAACACATATAGACATACATAAATCATAATAACCCTCCCCTCCTCCTTCTCGTCCTTCTCCTATTCGATATATTTCAAAAATAACACATTGGTGGTCAATAGAGTAGACATGGACGGTGCGCATTCTCTCCTCTTCCTCCCCACCCCCGTGGGGGCAGCAGCATCACCGAGGCCTCCTCCTCCTCCTTCCTCCTCCTCCTACCCCCGGCGCGCCTTATTATATCGATTTTTCCACTAGGACGGAGACAAAAGTTTCACAATGTTTTCATGGATTCTGGTAGATCTTGAAACGAGGAATCCAATGGTACCAAGATCTTGGAAATTGGACCAGTTTGAAGCAGTGAAAATTCAGTTTTTCGACAAAACTTTCCTCGGAAAGTCCTAAAAATGGACCTAAAACAGCTAGAAACTCTCCCTAAAAACTAGGATTACTCTATGGATACCTGCTGGATGGATTTGTCGACTGACTGGAAGTAATAATTTGGCATTTTGCCAGCAGCAGATAGCAAATCGAAACACACTTTCACACTCACACTGACACTCACAGACAGAAACGACGGGCCGATGGAAACCGAGGGGGGCGAGAGGGACGAGGCGGGGTGGAGGGCGCGAGAGAAAGAGACGGTGGAGAGAGTCGAGAGATGAAGAGATTTAGAGATACAGATTGGTATAGGGGCACACATAGCACTCGGCAGAGAGTGGGCGAGGCGTGGAGTGGGCTAGAGAGCATGGGAGCAGAGATTGGAGGAGGTAGAGAGGGAGCGAGAGAAGCAGACAGAATTGGAAGTGGGAGAATGAAAAGGCCGATAGAAAGGCCCGGTTGAGGCCCTTTTAGTACCCAGACGGACGGAGAAAATGTTGAAGAAGGAGAAGGAGAAGGAAGAAGAGGATGAGGAAGACACGGAGAATATAATTGGGGTACAAGTGCTCCGAACATTCAGAAACTCTTATAGAATATTAGAACTCCTGGGTACAGTACCCCAAACCATTCTTGCTCTTTCGGACTTAGCCAGAAATCAATGTCATCTAGTTGTATTGAACTAACACATTTCGCTCTCGGAGGATGGAAAAATGATGAGAATGAGAAAAAGTTCCGCAAACTTTTTAGTAGTTTCTCTTTTGGCTAACAATAAGGTTGGACTTTCGAGAATGTGGAACAGATTTTTGGGATTTTGAGAGCTATGGAGAGATTCTGAAAATCATATCTGGATTTCGAAGACCTGGTCGGGATTCTGGAGACTATCTCCGGATTCGGAAAATCAGGTCTAGAGTCTAGACTATTGCTGTGTGAGGATTCTAAGATCTATCTCGGTAACTCATCGACCACTGTTTCGAAACGGCCCAAGCATCTTTTACGGATTCAGGTTGATCTTTTCCTTCTTCCAGTTCCTCACAACTCCAGAATTTCATTAGCCAACACTCATGAAGCGTACCCAACACTGCCAAGGACAAAACTAAGACCCTAAACTCCAACATGATCATTTGCTGGCCCTCAGCCTGAGCCTTCGCTAATCTTCGTGGGGATCCGCCTAGCTTATTACGAAGAAAGCCCCCAACCAAAAATCCATTATGGTCTCTCGAACCTTGCTTAGTTTTTCTTCTGGGGCCATAGTTCCTAATTAAGTCATATAGGAAGAAGACAATGGGGCGACGGGAGTCTCCTAGCCGGGTGTCTACTACTCAAACAGAATCACAGGTGTCAAGGAGGGAGGGGAGAAGGCAGCTGGTGCATTAGGTTGAGAATAGCCAAAAGGAATGGTACGGAAGGAAAATGAGAGAAGAGAGATTGGATTGACCGGTTGTTCAGGGTTATTTGGTTCGAATTGGGAGATTATTGGTTTCGGGATGTTCAGATGCAGATGGGTTGGAAAGATTGAAATGGTTCGATTTCCTGGCAGGGCCCAGAGGTCTAGGCATACGACGGTCTCTACTGAGGTGGTAGTTTTTTATTGTTGTGTCTGGTCAATGAACCGAAATAGCGAGAAATTCCTCCTCTCTTCTCTTGGTTTGAACTTCAAAAAAATCGGACCTCGGTCATGTCACAAAGTTCGGTCATTGTGAAACACTTTCGCGGACACCTTGACCTTACCTACGGCACCTTTTTTCCATGGTCAATCTTTCCAACAAATCTTGTTAGATCTTGTAATAAGAGCACACCCTTTACCGTCCCATCTATGAAATTTACCTCGATTCCTGTAACAGATATCAAAAAGCGGTCAACTAGCAAGATTAGCCAAATTCCGTTAGTTGACCACTTTCTGATATTTATTACAGGAGCCGAGATGAATTTGCTCAAAATGACCGTGACTGTCATCTTTTCTTCATCCCTACTACTCTAGATGTTCACTCCGATCAAAAAAAGTTGGCTCGATAGAAGTAAAAATCTCTTTTTTTTTTGGAAGACGACGTCGACGAGACTAGGGGAAAGAATTATTGTGTGGTGCGTGTTTTGTGCAATTTCTTTGCTCAATTGCTCTGTTGGAGCAAAAAATGCGACGACGAGAAGAAGAAGAAGAAGGAGAGATTTTCTTCTGGGAAGATTTTCTAGCAGCATTGAAACTGGCTAATTTTTTTCCCTCCAGAACTGAGAATATGTAATACTGTACCCTCCATTGCGTACTTGATGCTAGAAGAGGAGCCCTCGAAATTTCGAAAAACCCCAACACCCCGGGGTCCAATTTATCAATCTATTAGTTTTGATTTGTTGGGGTTTCTTTTTTTCCTGTTTTCTTTTTTTCCGTTTTCCTTGGAATTCTGAACTAAAATACTTGGAATACTCATATAGAAGATGGGGAAAGAAGAGGAAGAGAAATTCGAGAAGAACTGGGAAAAAACGACAAGGAATGGGGGAAAAATCGGATGACAGGGAAGGAGCGAAGATGAGTTTTTCCCTCCCGCGTTTCTAATTTTCGATGCATTGCAGAGAAGACTCGAACTTACTATCAGAAGAGTCCTCCGAAAGTGTTGCTGGCTTCAAGTTGTAGAAGAAGTGGTGCCCAGTTTTGAAGAGACCTGGAAAATGAGTTTGGCAAAACTTTGGTAGCCGGAAAATAGGCGCCAGAGGTGAAAACAGAAAAGCGATGAAGGAGGGGTGGCTGGATGAAAGGCGCCTAATCAATCAGGGTGAATCACTTTTTTTTCGAAGAAATGGATAAGATAATTTGAGAAGATTTTGTTTCGATTTTTACGATTCCTAGACATGTTTCAACGTCGGCAAAGATGATGAGAGCCAACAAGAACACTGCAGGAAACAATTGTTTGACTTGGGTTATCTCGGTTCAAGTGACAGATATCAAGGAATCACCAACTGCGAAAATGTTCATCGTATTTGCCATTTTTTGAGAGGCGATGAAGAAATTTTTGAAAACGATCAAAGGGATGATTACACACCAATCATTTGCGGAACTCCGAATAAGCAGAATTCCGTTCTCATCTTACAACCAGACCCAGAACCTTGAAATTTTCAAAAAAAGACCCGAAAATTCAGCCCAAAACTAAGAGACTAGCGTCATGCATCTGCCTTCGTGTCTGACACTGTTACCCTTTTTCTCCGTCCCGTCGAACAAGGCTCCGCCTCTTTTTTTCCATTTTTTGGCCCTGTGCCAAACACGCGGGCAGTCTGTTTCTGCTGGCCTGTGATGTGAGTGATTGGTTATTGGAACTGGAAAGCGACGGAAAGAATCAACTAAATTCAATCTGATCTTTCAGAAAACGTTGAAGATGTGAAAATCTACTAGAGAAAATTTCCGGTCGATCTGTATAATTTTCATGGAAATTGGACATCAAGTTTTAGTGAAGGTACATCGGTTTTCGCTCTTTTAGAATCACGCGGAATACAAAATCCAAAGTCCTGAATTTTGATTTTTGAATCCAGAATCTCCATTCAGAATTCATCAGACTTCACGATCCGGAAAACAGACAGACTCCAGAATCGAGAACCCAAAATCTAGAGTCTTGAATCTTGAAAGCAGAATTCCCACTCAGCACCTAACAAGCTCCTGAATCCAGAATCCCAATTCAGAATCCAACAATTTCAGGATTATGTTCCAGTTGTTGCCCACAATCAATTTTCCATTCGCATTCTCATTTTTGTGTTTCTCTCCAATTTCCTCCTCTTGCTGTCCCCGATTTGTACCGTCCGAGTTTGTTGGTGTTGAGAGAGAAGCAGAGATCGGACAGACACGAAACGTCGTTGGCATGATGCCAAGAGGTGCAAAACCCGAAGAGATCGAAGAGACGCAGAGAAGCAGACCCGCAGATGTGAAAAGAGAGAAGAGTGATAGGATGGAAATGGGAGGAAAAATAGTAAGGAGGAGATAGAGAGTGCATCATTTTGGAAGAAGGGAAAAGGGCAACAGAGGATGGAGGATGGAGGAAAAGACATTTGGACCGGTGCCAACACTCTCGGAAGAGAAGAAGAAGATGAAACTTTTTGGTGGAGAGGATTTTGGGTAGGGGAAGGGAGCAAGGAAGTTCGAAAACCGAACATTTTGGAAGTTTTTGAACACGATCACATTTTTTCAAAGAGTCCAATTTTCAGTCAGAATTCTGTGAAATCTAGATTTCGTCCTCCCTCCGGATTCGTAAGGCTTTACAGGTTGTCAAAGCTTGAAAAACTTTCACCGTAGCTATCATCCTGCGGTTTTCAATTTTTGGAATTGGAAGGGATCTGTTATAGTTGTTTAAATGGAGGAAATTATTTCAAGGCGCATGATTTTTGACGTTCTAGTTCGGTGGAGCGCTGTCGCACTTTGCGCCATTTGCTTATTGTTAGCCTCATCATCATCGGAATAGAAATCGGCATTGCGTCAGTAACTTTTCCTATCTGACTGCTCAGCAGTTTTCAAGGAAAGTTTTCAACTATAAAACTGAAAATCTACAGCTGATTGCAAGAAACCGGGTACCGTTTTTCGAGATCTCTCAAAAATGACCATCTCTGACGATTGTGTACGGAAAACAACCGACTTCTGTGTATACTTTCGAGTGGTCCCAATCTCACCAAGTGTAACAACGAGATGACCCACTTTTTAGATCCCAGACCTTTACCTGACACTTGTTAAGATCACGATAATATCCATTCGTGCCCTCTTATTCACCCACATTTCTCCTACAGAAATTAGTAGCAGTACCTCCCAAAACTATCTAAATTCGGACGAGTCGAATTATGAAAAGAAATAAATAGGCGAGAGATTGTTAGATTCGATATTTTCAGGGACACAAGTTGTGTGTGTGTACACGAGTGAGCAAAAAAGAAAGAGACTATTGCTAATTGGATGTGGTCGGAACAACAAGAAAATATCGATGGGGGAAAGTTCTTGAGAGAACAGTACTACAATGAAAGTTACAGCACTCAACCATAAACTATTTTCAGCTCCAGTAGAGCAAGTTTGCATGTTTGAGCCGCGATTATTCTGATGTCATAGGCTTCAAAAGTCAATCCGAGAGATGTAGAAAATACAAATCAAGGTTTTCCACTTCTGATTAGGTCATACGTGAAGGGGAACTAATGAAAAACAAGACGGTGTTTATTCCGACAAGGAAAGATTTGGTCTTTGAATTCGATACAAATCTGGAAGGCTCTTCTAGAAGAAAGATCTCGTTTCAGACTTATGACGGTCTCAAAACCCAGTTTCTCGAGAACTCTCGAGACTTGACAATTATCGAGATTCTGGAAACGAGAATTGATGGCTTCTCGAGACTTTTTCGAGAACATTTCTAAACGTTCTACTTTTTAAAAAATGTGTTTTGTGCATTGTGCATTTTGATGAAATGGATGACGGGAAGTGCTCCGGTGGTGCAATTGGAAAAGAGATACAAAGGAGAACAATTTCACATTCATATTTTTGTTGGAGAGAATTGGGAAATTGGGAAATTGGAAAGCAAATTTTGGAGTAGCTGGAGGTTGTGAGCTCATTTCAACACTTCCGGGAAATATGGAGAGGGATTATTGGGGGAAGAAGAGGTTATTTTGGAGGGTTAACTCGCAGTATGAAAATCATGACACCGCGGAGAAAAAATAGGAGAAAGTTGACTTAATAGTGGTCCAAAAATCGCGGAAGATATTTAGTCCGAAATTGCCTAAACAGGGTCTAAAATTGATGAAAAATGACTTGCAAGGGTCGCCTTTTAATCATACTCCTCCCTATTTCTTAACAGTTTTTCAAATGCACAACCTACGGAAACTCGTTTTTGATTCAAAAGGTATCTATTGCGATTGGACTACTGTATCTGTCGTGGGTCCAGTAATAGAAGCCCACTTCGTACCACCACTGTTACCAAACTTATTCTCGGCTCCTGTAATAGATATCAAAAAATGGTCAACTAACAAAATGTTGCTCATGTTGTCAGAAACATCTTGTTAGTTGACCACTGTTTGATAACTCTTACAGGAATCCAAATAAACTTGATCAAAATTACGGTAAGCCGGGTCTCACCCAAAAACTGAAATCTCCTCTGTCTTCATTTCGTCTGTTTTTTATTTCCGTTTCTTTTTTCCTTCTTGCCTCCGTTGCAAAATGCACACAAACACAACATCCTCCTTCCGCTCATCCATTGCTCATATTCATAAACATGTGTGACAAATGTGAAGAAGAAAAGAAGAGGAGCAACGACGGAAAAAAAAAGAGGAGCAGCAGTTATAAACGAACGGAGAGCACCACAACGAAAAAAAAGAGCATCTGCTGAAATCGATGTGATGGATTTGAGAGGAAAGATCAACAATTGGATTCTACTCGAGAAAGGGGGCCAAAAAATAACCGCCTCCGGTTGAAAAACCCATCAAACGTGTGTCTGTCAATCCGGATGTCCGTCTTCTACCAACTAAACTTCGGTTCACCCGAAAAACGTGACAAATCGGAGGAAACGACAGTCAGAGATTGACACATTGAAGAACAGTTTCTCTCCCCGCAAAAGTACAACTATTAGCGTTGGGGAAAAAGAAGAAAATGATGGTGATGATGATGCATTGGTAGAAAACGAACAAACTACTTTGAAACAAGGCAAACAACTTTAGAAAAGAGATAATGATGATGGACATGAACTTTTGAAACTTATATGAATCTCAAATGCGCTCCAATGAAAAACCAGGACCGAAAATCCAAAACCTCGACCTATTGCTGGAGTTTCATAACGGAAACTAGAAAACTGACTTTGTAAATCACACATCAATGTTTCTGGCCCCGCCTATACACTATTGAGCTCCCAGCTCACAGCTGGAAATTTGCACTTTTCAATACTACACCATTCATCTTGAGCCACCCATATTGAAAAAAGTGAAATTGAATAGGGGATACGGTAGATCAAAATAACAAGGATCTCGATCTCAGCAAAAATAACTCTCGGCATCGGATCCGACAAATAGGCCACCGATGATATCTCATCACGAAAAGTATTTTGAAGGGACATGCTCAAACTTACTTTTTTCTGATTTTTCGAGTTTTCAAAACTATATTTTCAGCGACTTTACTATATTTATTTCTGCGGTTTTCTCTGTTATTTTTATCGGAGAGATTTTTCTGCTAAATTTCGAAACAGATTGAAAAAAAATCGAGGAATCAAAAAATGACTCGATATTCCAGCAAACCATACTAGACAACAAAGTGGTCGAGTTGTCGGATTCTAGGCCAGGATTGACTATAATGCGAATTCTTACAGTACTCCTACGAACAAACATACCGAGCAGAGCATAACAAGGCTCCGCTAATAATCTCTCTTCTCACTTTTCTTCCACTCCCCGAGACATCAGACCACCCGGGGGAGCGGAAAACCAGACAGAAAGGGATACAAAGCAAATATGATCTCAGAACTTGAGAAGAAGAAGAAGAAGACCACTATTTTCTCGTCCGTTATCTATTGGGAGAATCGATAATAAGAACCGAAAAAGAGTTCGAAAGTTTGAGAGAGAGGAAAAAATGAGCCACCGAAATAAAGAAAGAGAGAAATATCGAATTACATCGCCCTTTTCGTCGTTGGAGGTCTGAATTGTCAATAGAGCGAGGTTGTCATTCTGCTCTACAAATTATAGCCTCCACTGTTTCAGATTCCTGCAGTTGTATTTTACTCCCTTGCATTCCCCTCGACTCCACATCAACATCGACCCGGAGTGATAAAAGTGACACATGGTCGCCACTCGTTGATTGCCCTTTCGTTGCCACTTTATCATTTCCTTCTCTTTTCGCTGTCGAAATCGTCAATTTTACTTAATTTTTCGCTACTTTTCTCGATAAAACCCTGATTTTAATTTCCCTCCGTTAATCTCAAGGTACGGTGCGCAAAATGTGCAAACACCGTTTGGATTTTCGATGCACGCAATGCATTTCAATTCACGACTTTTTGTTTTTTTTCTTTCATTTTCGGTCGTTTTCAACAAAAATCTCACCGAATTTTTGAGGAATCATCAAAACAAAAAGGAAATCAACAAGTCTGTGTACCCTTTTCAGACATTCCCCCAGTTGATCACCGACCGTCTCGCCAGTGAAAAAGGTCGTTGTCGCGTGATCAAGTTTTGACGGTGGTGGGCGCTCGAACTTTACAAAAAGTTGAAAGGAGATTGCAGAGAAAAACAGAGAGAACAATGTACATCGTAGCCCCTCTGCCACTGCCCGATCATTTTTCGCCGACGACACATTTTTATCAATTTTAACCTTCTTTTCGCTATCAGTTCTTCTTTGAACCCATTTTTCATGTGTCAAAAATTCCAGAAAATTATAGTTTCAGCTCAAAAAATGGTGGATTTCTGGACGGGAATTTTGCTCTCCCTGCTCGCAGTCTTCCTCATTCTCTACAACCTATCCACAGTTTTTCACTATTACGTTCGCATCTCATTCTTCTACATCACAATTCTATTGCATGGAATGGAAGTTTGTGTGACGATGATTCCGTCGTGGTTGGGTGGGAAGGTAAGGAAAGCAGTGAAAACAGCGAGAAAATGTACTGAAAAAGAGACGAAAGAGAGTGAAGAAAGTGTGGACTGACGTGATGACTCTCATGCATGTCGGAACAGCGTCTGCCAAGGAAAAAAGATTAGAAAAAGGGAGAAGTAAGGAGAAAGAAAATGCTATCGTGCAGTGAAAATGGAGACATTTCCGATTTTCAGGGCGCCGACTATGTGTTCCACTCGTTCTACTACTGGAGCAAGTGGACCGGGATCCATACGACCGTCTACAACTACGAAATCACACAGGTCGAGGGACCGGCGATTGTGATTTGCAATCATCAGGTTGGAAATCCTCGAAAAGTGATAAAAATAGTTCGAAAAAAATCGTTGAAAATGGCAAAAAATTACTGCAAAGCACTTCGAAATTTGTCGAAAAAAATGATTTAAAATCACTAGAATGACTGGGAATTCCTGAAAAACATCTAGAAACAAAAAAAAATTCATGAAAAATCAGTTGAAAATGACCACAAACTTCGAAAAATTCTTTCGAATGATGCAAAAGTGGAGAATTTTGGGTCTAAGTAGTCTAGGACAATTTCTGGTAGATTCTGGAAACTTCTGGAGAATTCAAAAAGACTCTGAAGGATTTTGAAGAACTGTGACAGTTACGGATGCTGGAGAAAACTGAAAGGCTGGAAAAAAACTAGATTCTAGAGGGTTCCGAAGGATTTTGAAGAATGGGCGGGACCACCAGCATTGACTAGAAACTATAAAAATTGAACAAGCCGCTTTTTCTCCTATAAAAAACTTTTTTCGACTCAAAAAGTCCATGTGCACTTTTCCGAGATCCCATTTGTTCCACAGAAAGAATGGCGGTTTTCCGTTTTTTTTTTTCTTCTCCAAATTGGCTCCTCTTTCATTTTGTTTCCAACAAAAAAAGACACACACTCGCCCATTCAGTTCCGTTCTTTTCTCCCGATCTAATTTGTGAGTCCCGCTCAGAATTTTAATCATTTTCCGGCCCCAAAAAATGTGTACTTTTTTTGAAGGAGATGAGCTCAAAAATGAGTCAGTCACGTAGGAAAAAGCAGAATATAAATACATATGTCTGCAACATGAGAAGTCGTCGTTGAAGAAGAAGAAGATTAAGAAACAGCAGTATTCTCACTCTCTCTCCGGGGAAATCAGAGAGTGAGCCCTTAGTGCTCTCGGCCAATTGGCTCCGATGACTTTGCTCATCCAACTGTATGCGGCGAGTTGCGCTCATTAGGCATGATTGGCCGGGAGAGAATCTTTGAAAAGAGAGAAAGAGAGAGAGAGAGAAGGGAAAATGTGATTATTTTTGGCGGAGAAAGGAGCACAACGAAATATGTCGATCCTGGCCTAGAATCCGACAACTCGGTCATCGGCGATATCTCACCACGAAAATAGTGTGTATTATCGTACTTCAAAGGCTCATGCTCGAGTGGTCAATCTCACATTGCAGCATATCGTGCCAAAAGAAAGTTACGAAAAATTGAAAAAAACAGACTTGATATCCTAATAACATGCTTCTTTCAAGTGCTGTGCTCACTATTTTCGCGATGAGATACCGCCAATGGTCGAGTTGTCGGATCCTAGGCCAGAGCTAACTTTCCTTGAGATCACTGTATTTCTTACAGAGCTCGCTGGACATTGTCTCAATGTCGTCGATCTGGCCGAAACAGTGTGCGGTGATGATGAAGCGAATTCTGGCCTATGTGCCGTTCTTCAATCTCGGCGCCTACTTTGTGAGTCCCTTTTTTACATAAGCAAACATTTTGGGTTTCGGAGAGACACCAATATAGCCATTGTTTGAACAGTGGGAACGCAATGCATAGAATTTACATTTTTCCATATGGGTGGTCGAGCATGGTCTAGACCAAGGTCTCGGCGGGAATTGAAAATGCTCCAAGAAACGTTTCAGCGGACAAAATGTAGAGCACACTGAGAGCTACCGATAGAGACAATAAGCAGGTAAAAATGTTCACGGAGAACTGAGAAATGTTGCTTTTTCCATATCTCATCTCACCGTCAATATTTTCAGCTGTTCTTTGTGCCAATCGATGTGATCTACATTTTGTCAGTTGACACCTTTTTTTGAGCTTTTTCAGTTCCGAAGATACACCATTAAAACGAAAATTCCCATTTTCAAGTCCGGCACAATCTTCATCGACCGCTTCAACCGGGAGCGCGCGATGGCCTCCGTCGACTATTGTGCCACCGAGATGAAGAAGCGAAATCTGAAACTATGGGTGTTCCCAGAAGGCACACGGAACCGCGACGGTGGATTCATCCCCTTCAAGAAGGGAGCCTTCAACATTGCCGTCCGAGCGCAGATTCCCATCATCCCCGTGGTCTTCTCCGATTATCGTCCGTTCTACTCGAAGCCAGGACGATACTTCAAAAACGACGGAGAGGTGGTGATGCGCGCGTTGGAACCGATTTCGACGAAGGGGGTGAGTGATAAGCGCGGTCCTGTATACAGAAAGGAAAGCCAGGGGAAAGTGTGGCCGAATGGTCTAGTGGTATGATTCTCGCTTTGGGTGCGAGAGGTCCCGGGTTCAATCCCCGGTTCGGCCCATTCTTTTTTTTTTCGTTTTGTTTTCGAAGTTCTCGCGGAGAAAAAAGTTTTTCGAGTTCAATAAGCATTTTTCGCGCGCTTCTTTCACAACGTAGATCAAAAATCTATCGATTCTTTCTTTCAGCTCACCCTCGACGACGTCCAGGAGCTGTCCGATAAGTGCCGTGACATTATGCTTGCCGCCTATCGAGAAGTCACCGCAGAAGCATGGAAGCGAACTGCCGATCGTCGTGGCGAGACCACCGAAGGCAAGAAGCTCGAATAATCTGTACCTGTCATGTTTTAGTGTTTTCTGAGTGTTGCCAATGCGCTCCATCTGACCCCACTGTGGTTTTGGCGCGCTTTTACAGGGCTGGTCGAAAATTTGATCTACCAACGGTGTAAAAGGGCGCGAAAATTTTGAGATTGAGACGGAGCGCATACGCAGCATCCCTGTACATACCAGTATGATTGTCTAATATCTCCTCCCATCATGTGCCTTTTCTGTTTTCAAAATTTTCGGGTTCTTCTCTTTTCTGATTTTTCTCATGTTCGATTATTGTTGTTTTCCTTTTCTTCTTGCTTTATAGAACATATATCATAAGAAAATCAATACAAAATAAAACGTACATTATAGGAGACTACACTTGACAGAGAGCAATTTTGGATCCCAAAATTTTTGGGGCTGGATAAAACGTTTTGCGGGAAAAAAGAAGAAAATAAGCAAGCAGAGAAAAAGTTTTTGGGAAACCTATAAAAGGCACATCATTTGAAAAAGAAGGGAATGGGGGAGAGAAAAGGTGGGGGGATTTCTTTCTACGACAAAGAATTTTAGAACATTTTGTGGGGAGCTGGAAACTTGTTCAGCGCGAAATTAGGACCAAATAAGGGGGCGAGGAGCGAAATGGACGATAAAATTACTGTTTTATATACCAGATCAGGAATTGGGGGTGTGTGGTAAGGGACGTTGAAGACAAAACATCTTTTGGGAAAATGAAAAATTTTGGCGAAAGCATTCGGATAAAACGTATCAGAAGAGATAATAGCGAGAAAGAGAGAAGGAGACTTAGAGAATCGTGCACCGTCTCTTTTGGGCGGTTCCCTCGGAGCGAGTGGAGCGAAGAGTGTCGGTCTTGTTGTTGTCGCTCTTGTTCTTTGGCGATGGAAGAGTTCCCGTTTTGAGATTCTGAAAATGGAGGCGGTTTTTGGAGAAGCGGAAGATTCATGAACTCGCTAGCTCGATGAAGACAGTACATTTTTTGTAAAGCTGAAAGTCTGTTATCAAGGCAAACAAGTGTCACTATAGCTTCATTCCAAATTGGAGTAAATGGCTCTGGAGCTAGAAATGCTACGAACGAGGCGTGAACCAACAAAATGTAGATCTCCATGAGATCTATCGAGTAGAACAGAGAGCAGAAAAACTTATATGGAGTGCTGAGATATGGTGCATTATGGTAAAGAACATCATATCTCAGCTCACTGCCAGCATTTTCATTGGCTCATTGTTTCTTTCCATAGATTTCATTCTGAGCTACATTTTATCTTTTTTGATTCCGAAGATAGACTGTTTTCCATGGTTGTTCTGGTACACGTTACGCAAAAGTTTGCAAGACATGTGCGTAACCTCACGACGACCGATGATTTAACGAGTTGGCCTAACATTTTCTGGCTATTTTGGACCTGAATTTTCGTGACAACACAAGACGAAAAATCTCAAAGCGAAGTGGTTTTTCAGGCGTATCTGATCAACTCAAATTCCTGTCTTAAAATTCGATTTTCATTCACAAAATTTGAATCTTCAGTGAAAATTTGAAGCGAAAGTGAAGCGTTTTCAGAAGTGTTTACAACGCCCGGCCATATTTCACGATATTCACACAACGTTATCAGAAGCGTAGCGTCAAAAGCTTCAGAAGCCAGAAAAAAGCGAAGCTCAGGCTTGTTCCTGGCCATGACGAAGTGTCGGCCGCCCAAATTGCGATGTACAAAAAGCTAGCGTTTCGAGCTTGCATTATGGCTCATAAGCTGATATATCAGTGATTTCTCTCTCGATTTATACCTCATCGACCTTCTTCTCAACGTGCTCGGCAGTCTTCTTGGCCTCCTCGGAGACGTCGGCGGCAGATTTCTGAAAAAAAAAGGTGTTTTAAGAATGTCTTGAAGGCAACAGGGGTTCATTGTTTTTGGTTTGGCTTATTTAGAGGTAATGGAAAAAGCGGAAACGGTTAGGTTAGTTGTGAGATATCTGGAGAAGGACAAACAAGACTGGAAGGGAGACATTTTTTTTGCGAAACGACATTATAGGGGGGAACACCTGAACCTTTGCCGTTGATGGAGATGGGAACGTGTAGAAGTCGTCGGCGGTGCTGACAGTGGTGGTCTCCGATGGATTGGCTGACGCTGGCGACGCCTGGAGCAGCCGTCCGCAGACCTCGGCGACCGCTTCGGCGGTTAGTCGATTGGCCAGCTCGGTGGCGTACTAGACCAGTTTCTTATTATTAGGGGATGAGGGGGGTCTGGAGTTACAACATTCGTTCCAGAGTGTGCTACATGTGAGATATATAGTAACTGAGAATCTTGAGAACCCAACCGAGAATATTCCACGCCATCGTCATCATGCCAACTCCGAGAGAAACCGAAGAAATGTGTGCTCTATCTAGTGTTAGTTGTTCGAAGAGAAAATAAGAGAGAGAGAAAAACCAAGCCATGAGTTCCCGATGCTACCTACTAACCCCTACCTCAACCTGCTCGATAACCTCCTCAACTGAGCCGAAGGATAGTGGTTCTGGAGCCGCTGCTACAACAGCCTCCTCTTCTTGCACAAACACCGGCGTCGTCGTCGTCGTCGTTGTCAGATTCTTCTCGGGCGTCGAGTAGAAGAACTCGCGCTTTTTCTCGTGCAACGCCGCCGCTCGCTCGCTCAAGAATTTGGAGGCGTCGGCGGCCGACTCGGCAACGGCATTCTGTGTTGAGATGGAGATAGATAATAGAGAGAGAGAGAGAGAGAGAGAGAGGACTATTGTGTGAAGACTAAGCAAGAAACAGAAGATGAAGAAGTAGAAGAGGTGGGACAGATTAGAAAGATAGAAGAAGAAGAAGAAGAAGACGTCACCGAAGCGGCCGTTGGAAGGATTCAGAAGCGCTGACGACGAGACGAACGGGGAACAAGCGGGATAGAAAAGGATATCGGAGGGGGGTGACACGGCAAGAAAGGACACAAAACCTGGAGATTAGGGGTGCAAAAAGTGAGGTGTTAGTACATATGGGACAATGGACGAAATGGACGAGAGTTGAAAAAATCACACACAGAAAAAAAAACATGGACAATTTGGGGATACACAGAAGAAAAAATTGATAGTTTTTGGGACAAAAAAAATAAGTCAGAAGCCACACTAAAATCAAAATGTTTGAAAACTCGAGAGTGAAAGAACCACACAGAAAAAATCGGCTCATTCAGCTAATCGAACAGCACGCGTGGCAGCAATTCTTGAGACGTACCTCGACTTCGGCGGCCTTCGAGCTGACGGCTTCCTTCGTGTCGTGAGCGGTCTCCGAGGCGGACTTCTGGAAGAATGGAAGTGTTAAAATGATTTGGAAGTTTTCTGCTTTTTTCGCAATTTTCCTATTTGGGTGCAAACACAGTGATGCAAAAACGCAGCCAACGCTCACCTTGGCTCCATGAAGATACTCGGAAGCGGCCTCCTCGGCGTCGTGAAGCTTCTCCTCGACAGTGTGAACCGCCGAAGAGAGAGTGTCGGCGACGGTGCTCACCGCCGACGAGGCAGAGTCGTTGACGTATTGGACGGCGTCGCTGGCAGTGGAGGCGGCTCTCTCGAGCTTCTTCTCGGCGGCATTAGCGTATTCCTTGGCGGTCTCGACGAAGGTGTGCTTGTGCTCCTCGGCGTCCTCCTTGACCTCATCCTTGACGTCGTCAGCCTTCTCCAACACCTCCTCAACCTTTCCAGAAGTCTTCTCCTTGGCGTCGTCGACGGCAGTGTTCGCGGAGTGATGGATTTTCTCGAAGGTCTCTTCAGCAGAATCCTTGACGTCTTCAGCCTCGACCTTGGCAGTTTCCTTGATCTCCTCGGCCTTCTCTTCAACCTTCTCCTGGGCATCATCCACAGCAGTGCTAGCGGAGTGGTGGACCTTTTTGAAAGTCTCTCCAGCGGTGTCCTTCACCTCCTCCATCTTCTCCTCGGCCTCTTCCTTAGCATGCTCGGCGTTCTCGAGTGCAGACTCGGAGGCGTCCTCTCCGAGCTTCTTGGCAGACTCCCAGGTCTCCGAAGCCTTCTCGGCAGCCTGATCGTAGTATCCCTTGGCGATCTCGGTCGCAGACTCTCCTTGTTGCTTGGCGGAATCCCAGGCATCAGCGGCCTTCTCCTTGGCTTGCTCAAAGTATCCCTTGGCTTGTTCCGAAGCGGCCTCGGTCTCCTTCTCGGCGGTCTCCAATAGCTCCGAAGTCTTCTCTTTGGTGGCCTCCCAAGCTTGAGAAGATTGTGTCTTGACTTCCTCGACGAACTCCTTGGCGGCCTCGGAAGCCTCTTCTCCTTGTTGCTTAGCCGACTCGAAAAGCTCGGAGGCTTTATCCTTGGCAGACTCCAAAGCGTCCTTGGTCTCCACTTTGGCCTCCTCAACCTTGGCATCAGCCGCATCCCAAGCGTCGGATCCCTTGATCTTGGCCTCGTCGATCAGATCTTCAGCGGAATCTGCAACCGCTTGTTCCTCTTGCTGACCAGCTTCGTAGAGCTCGGCGGCCTTCTCCTTGACCTCCTCAGCAGCCTTTTCAGCCTTATCTTCAGCAGCCTCCAAAGCATCGGCGGCCTCTCTTCTCATCTCGTCAGTTTTCTCCGCGATCACGTCGGCTCCATCGTCGGCGTGCTTCTCGACCTCCTCGTAAGCCTCGTTGACCGCTTCTTTGGTGGCTTCCCAGGCACCAGCGGCAGTTTCCTTGGCAGAGTCGAGAGCGCTGGCAGCGGATTCCTTGGCGGAGTCGAAAGCACTGGTGATGGCTTCTCCAGCATCGCTCGAGATAGACTTGGTGCTATCGAGAGCCTCCTCTCCGTGCTGTTTGACGACGTCAGCGACGTCAGAAGCGTTCTTCTTGACGTCATCCACAGCGGTGGTTCCAGAATGGTGAAGATTCTCGAAGGTCTCGCCGACGTCTTCAGCCTTGTTCTCGGCGGCTTCGAGAGCGTCTTCAGCTTGCCCCTTGGCGTGCTCCTTGGCAGCAGCGACGGTCTCCTGGAAAAGTATGGTTTAACTTATTATCATTTTTATTTTTATCATAGTTTCACCTCTGGCCGCGATATTTCGCCACGAAGAAAGCAATCGTACTTTGACGGAGCATGCTCATTTTTAGGGGTTTTTGAGCTTTTTTCAGCTGATTTTCGCAAAAAAACTCTACAGAAAATTGAAGAAAAAAACGCTTGAAAATTAGCTGAAATGGAGAGAAAGCCTAAGAACTACATAATAGTCAATATTTGATTCGTAATTGTTGAAAATTTTCACCCCTTTTTGGCGATTTTTGTCTATAAAACCCCTTTTTTCGGTCCCAACGATCTCACCTGAACACTATCATTGGTCTCCTTAACGTGCTCCTTCACATCATCGCCAGCCTCCGACGCCTTCTCCTTCGCGGAATCCCACGCGTCGCCGACCTTCTCCTTGGCCGAGTCGAGAGCATCTTGAGCGGCATCTCCGGCATCCGAAGCCTTCTCCTTGGCGGCCTCGAGAGCTTCCGTCGCGACGGCGATAGCTTCGGCTGTTTTCTCATTGGCGTCGTTGATCGCGGTCTGCGCGTAGTCTCCGGCGGCGTTCACTTGATCCATGGTGATTGAGCTCTGGAATACGAGACACTTTATTATTGAGGAGGAATTTTCGAGAAGAGCGTCGAAAAAAAAAGAATGAAGAGAAAAAATGCGATTGTGAGCGGCGAAATGGGGAGGAGAGACGGGAGGAATGGTGATTATTCATGACTCATGACAACACAATAAAATGTTTATTTTCTATTTTCATATTTGCATTGTTTTTGAGTGATGATGTTTTCGAGAAAAAGTGAAACATCAGCCAGCCCGGCGAGAATCAGTTTCGAAAATGCACTGATTTTTGAAAGCTTTGGCGCCAAAAATTGATGTTTGAAAACGTTGAAAAGTGGGTCTAGAAATTGTTCTTTTTCGAAGGAAGAATCATGACACTGGAAGGTTTTCAGATTGAGTTTTAAGCAGAAGAAACAAGAGTTCGACAAGCATTTTTATTTTTATTCGGAGTTGGCAGATCATTAAAAAAACAACATGACGATCGATTCGAACGTATGTACAAAGCTTTATTTACAGATTTAATTAAGCGAATAATTAGATTATTCAAAGTTGTTGAAGGCGTTGTAGTACTGGTGGAAGGTCGGCTCCTCGAAGTCCTGCTCGTCGGTAGCCTTTCCCTTGAACGCGTCGGCGACGTCCTGAGCCTTGTCTTTGGTAGCCTCCCACGCTCCAGAGATCTTGTCACCGACGGTCTCGGTGAACGACTTGGTGCTGTCCGAGGCATCCTCGGCCTTGTCCTTGGTGGCCTCCCAGGCGTCAGAGGCTCCGTCCTTGGTGGAGTCCCAAGCACTTCCAGCCTTGTCCTTGGCAGTCTCCCATGGTCCGTGTGGCTGTCCAGTGGCTCTGTCCTTGACCAGTTCGGCGCGGTCCTTGGCAGAGTCCCAGTAGTCAGCAGCCTTGTCCTTGGCCTCTTCGGCCTTGTCCTTGGTTGCGTCCCAAGCCTCGGCAGCCTTTTCCTTGGTGGCGTCGATGGCTCCAGCGGTCTTTCCCTTGGAACAGTTGTACGAGTCGCAGTGCTTGTTCTAAAAGGAGAAAACGTTAAGTTAGATTATCAACGAGTGGATCTCAATAAACTAACCTCGACATTGTCCTTGCAGTCGGTAGAATGTCCCTTGAAGGAGTCAACTACGTCCTGGGCCTTGTCCTTGGTAGCCTCCCAAGCGTTGGATGTAGCATCCTTGGTAGCCTCCCAGGCATTTCCGACCTTGTCCTTAGCGGTCTCGATCGGTCCATGCGGTTGTCCAAGAGCTCTGTCCTTGGCCTCACTGCAACGCTCCTTGGCGTCGTCAGCCTTGTCTCCAGCCTTGTTCTTCATCTCTCCGGCCTTATCCTTGGTGGCATCCCAAGCGTCTCCAGCAGCGTCCTTGGCTGTGTTGTAAGCATCAGCGGCCTTGTTTTGAGCGCTGTCCTTGGAGTCGGTCGAGTGTCCCTTGAAGGAATCGACAACGTCCTGAGCCTTGTCCTTGGTAGCCTCCCAAGCTCCAGAGATCTTGTCTCCGGCCTTCTCGGTAAGCGACTTGGCCTTGTCGGAAGCCTCCTCAGCCTTGTCTCCAGCCGCGTTCTTGGCATCGGAAGCCTTGTCTTTGGTGGTATCCCAGGCGTTTCCGGCCTTGTCCTTGGCAGAGTTGTACATGTCTGCGGCCTTGTTCTAGAAATGGAAATCAGTCAGTTACGAACAAAATTCAGATTTTTTACCTCAACGTTGTCCTTGGTATCCGAGGAGTGACCCTTGAACGAGTCGACGACGTCTTGAGCCTTGTCCTTGGTGGCCTCCCAAGCTCCAGAGATTTTGTCCTTGGCAGTCTCGAGTGGACCATGTGGTTGACCGAGAGCTCTGTCCTTGGCCTCGCTGCAACGCTCCTTGGCGTCGTCAGCTTTGTCACCAGCCTTGTCCTTCATCTCTCCGGCCTTATCCTTGGTGGCATCCCAAGCGTCACCGGCAGCGTCCTTGGCCGAGTTGTAAGCATCGGCAGCCTTGTTTTGGGCGCTGTCCTTGGTGTTGGTCGAGTGACCCTTGAAGGAGTCAACGACGTCCTGAGCCTTGTCCTTGGTGGCCTCCCAAGCTCCAGAGATCTTGTCTCCGGCCTTCTCGGTGAGCGACTTGGCCTTGTCGGAAGCCTCCTCAGCCTTGTCTCCAGCTGCTTCCTTGGCGTTGGCAGCCTTATCCTTGGTAGAGTCCCAGGCGTCAGCAGCCTTGTACTTGGCAGTGTTGTAGGCATCGGCGGCCTTGTTCTGAAAAGAGAATTCTGTTTTCAGATTTCAGCAGGCCGTCAGTTTACCTCCACGTTGTCCTTGGCGTCGGTGCTGTGACCCTTGAAAGCGTCGGCGACTCCTTGAGCTCTTTCCTTGGTGGCTTCCCAAGCTCCAGAGATCTTGTCTCCAGCTTTCTCGGTGAGAGACTTTCCCTCGTCCTTGGCGTCGTCAGCCTTGGAACCGGCCTTGTCCTTCAACTCTCCAGCTTTGTCCTTGGTGGCATCCCAAGCATCTCCGGCTGCGTCCTTAGCGGTGTTGTAAGCGTCAGCTGCCTTGTTCTGAAAAGGCCAATTAGTTAGTTAAGGTTTCTAGTTTTCGATATTGTTACCTGAGCGCTATCCTTGGAGTCGGTAGCCTTTCCCTTGAAAGAGTCGGCAACATCTTGAGCCTTTTCCTTGGTGGCCTCCCAAGCTCCGGAAATCTTGTCTCCAGCTTGTTCGGTCAACGATTTGGCCTTGTCAGATGCGTCGCCAGCCTTGTCGGAGACAGCTTCCTTGGCATCAGCAGCCTTGTCCTTGGTGGCGTCCCAAGCGCTTCCAGCCTTGTCCTTGGCAGTGTTGTAGGCACCGGAAGCCTTGTTCTCCACGGACTCCTTGGTATCCGAGGCGTGAGCCTTGAAGTTGTCGAACATGGAAGAAGCCTTCTCTCCAGCCTTGTCCTTGTACGACTTGGCAGAGTCAGCAGCGCGTCCAGCGTTCTCCTTGACGTTCTCGGCAGCGTCTCCAGCGAGTTGTTTGGCAGATTCGTAGGAATCCGAGATCTCCTCACCAGTCTGTCTGGCGACATCGTTGGCCTTGTCGGCAGTCTTTTCGGCGTTCGCCTTGGCGGCGTCAGCGTACTCCTGAGCCTTCTCCTTGGCCGAGTCACTGGTCTCATTAAGAGCACGCCCGGTCTTGTGGTCGTTGTCTCCAGTGATCGATTCCTTCATTGAAGAGAAGGCATTGGAAACTTTTCCTCCGGCATTGGAGGCGGTTTCCTTTGCGGACTGAGCAGTGTCCGATGCGTAGTCACCAGCAGCCTCAGCGGTATTCGAAGCGGCTTGCTTGGTGCTATCGTAAGCTCCGCCAATCTTTTCGCCGGCGCTACTGAACTGAAAATGGAATAAAGTTAGACAGAGAGTTCCGAGGTGAGTAATCTTACAGCTCCGACGACTCCGTCCTTGGCGTTGACGGCAGTTTCCTTGACTTTCTCGATGAAACTCATATTGTTTTGCGGTGAATTCTGAAAGACGAAGAATGAGAATAGAGATCTTCGAGGGAGGTAAAGGTAGGAGACAAGGGAAGAGACGGAGAAAAGAGGGAGCGCCTAAAACTAAGAACACTACTATCCAACTCCTAGATTTCAAGAAGACTTTGGAATAGAAAGCAACTGATAGTAAGAACAATGTCCTCACCGAACCGACAGGAAGCCTTTATATACCCGCCACTATTCGACCCAGACCACAGCTCACATGACGATATGATAGAATGGTGCGGACTCTGGAACCTTCTTTGTGGCGCCCTCCCCTCTTTTCTAAGCCCCGCCCCCTTCACGAGAGGGGGGTTTCCCCTTATGACCACGAGGCGAGACGCAGAGAAGCGAAGACCGAGAGAGAGAGAGAGAGAGAAAGAGGGGAACAGGGCGTAAACAAAAAACATGATCGTTGATGCCTTAGAGGCCTTTGAGCTTCTACCATGTTGTTTTCTACTTATTTCCATTTTTTCTCTCTTCTCTTTGTGTTGTTTATGGAAATGGATGGGTCTCCACAAGAGAACACTAAGGGATCAGATGATCAGCAAAAAGAATTTCAGGAGGCAATTTCAGTTCTATGGTTATCAGAAGAGGTCATCGTGATAGGCAGACTATTGTTGTTTCTGGGAGTCGAAAATAGAGTGACGAAAGGTTGACTGATTTTTCAAAATAAAACAGTGGTCGGGAAAGTTCTATACTCATTTTTTGGGTCGAAAAGGATCATCGAAAAATTTTCAAGATTCGAATTTTCGGAGCGAGGGCTCATATTCTCACTATTAATTTATTGCCTCGAAAATTTTTCTCTGACTAGATCGAAAATGTTAAACTTGACACAGTTGAGAAATCCCAAATTATTTTGAGTTCAAAATATTCGAAAAATTGAATAAAATTTTAAGTTGGAGAAGAATTTCTAAATTGGCACTCTGGGAGACTCCCTAGTGTTCGGATCATTCGAAAACTTGAAAATTTTCAAAATTTGAATTTTCTAGGAGTCACTAAATTCTCAATCTGAAATGTCTTCAAAAAATTAGTCGGTTAGAAGCACACTCTATTTCCCTATTCTCTCTCGAGTCTAAAAGTCTAAAACTCGCCAACCTCGACAAATCGCACCGACGTTCCGGCCTGCTCAACTATCAAAATTTGAGCTGGCTTCCACTGGCTCATAACAAAACGTTTGAGGTTCGGATTCGAAAGCATTTCGGTAGTTGTATGGTAGTGGTTCGAAGTGGTTTGGGGGGCTTCTCTGAGAAAATTTGAGTTTTTCGCAGAGTAGAAAACAGTAAAATTTTGTGTTGACTGAGGGTGCAGTATGTGTCCCTAGGCCTTTTATACGCGAACAGCTAGCCATGTGGTGATTGGTCTTTGAGACCTTACCATCTGCGAGCCATATAGCATGTGGAAGGTTCCAGAAGGCTCCGCCCCTCTCACTTGTTTACAGTTTGCCCCTTCTTTGGGACCTCAAAAACCGAAACAACAACATATACCCTCTTCCTCTCTCGCTTTCACTCTCTGCGCTTCTCCCTGGGATTCCCCCCCCGGAATCATTTTGTCCACTTGTCGGCTAGCAGCACCCCGACTGTTTTCTGGTCTTTGATGCTTCTTCTATTTTTTCTTCTCTGATAGATATAAAAGCCAACCAAAGAATACTATTTTTCAGGAAAACAACACAACAAGTAAGAGAGCAGTTCGAGGAACAAAGCTCTCACAAACTCCGCCCATCGAAAAAGAAGAAGGCTCCTCTCATAGTGGTGTCTTACCCAATTGTGCTAACGACGACAACTACTACTGCATCTATTTCTGAATTCTGCTCTCTGAGCTTTTAAGGAATCAAGAAAAGTAAGTCATCCCTAGAATCGTGACAACGTCTTCTAGAATTCTAAGTTTGGAGGCTTCTCTCCATTTTCGAATTCCCTAGAATCTAGTCTCAAGTAAAGTCGACTCTGGAGATTCAGAATCTGAAGTGAAATTCCACGGAAGCTGGCAAAGTGGAAATTTTTCTCTAGCGCTGGAAAACTAATCTAAAATTGGCAAAAAAAAAAGTAATTTTTTCGAAAATTGAAAATCGGATTTTATTCGCTAAAAATCTGCCGAAAATCGATTTTTTATTTTTCTTTTTGAAGCAGACTTAGCAAAAATGTCGATAAAAATCAGAAAAGAGCTTTTCCACTTCGCGAGACCCTAACTCGCACCGATTTTCACTTCAGATTCTATTTTCAGAACCAATTTTACTTTGACATAAAGCCGAATAATCTAAAATCATCACCTAACATCACTCTTATTCCAGAATGGACCCAACCTACAGCAAAGAATCCAAGGCCGAGCAGACTCTCGAGCAGCTCGCCAAAGAGTTCGAGAAGCGCAACCCGGAGGAACTTCTCGCCGCTCGCGGAGCCCCGACCGCCGTCACGAAGACGTTCCCGCCGACTTCGAAGCTTCCGGAAGCCGCCGCCGCTCCAACTTTGCCAGAAGGCGTCAAAGAGGAGGTTCAATTCTGTCTTTTCTCGTCGAAAAAACAAGATTAGACTTTACACTCTGACACCCCGATAACGTCATTGTAAATAGAAAGTTCGAATGATGAGAATCATTCTGTTGTTATGACTGCATTGTATCAATGTTCATCTTCTTTTCTCTAGATTGTTTTGTAAATTTCGCTCGAAAATAATGTAAATAAAGATTTTTCTCGAAAGATAATCCTACATCTTTGGAAACTTCAAAATCTCTAAATTCAGCTCAAAAAAAAAGAGAATTCTTAGTCTAAATCAACGAAAATCTGCTGAAAATCGTCTAGATTTCTACTCACAGAACCGGGGAATCCACTCGCGCCGCTCACTCACTCTATTTCTCCATCTTTTACCAAATTTTAGGCCAACATTTTATTTTCAAACCCCGACTTACCGCACTACAGGAGTTGTTGGGTAGATCGTAGATCACAATTTCGGTTGAAATCGAAGTGAATGAATGACTGATTCGTTTCGAAAATCCATCCCTTGTTTACTTGTTTACATGTTTTTCGATGTAAACAAGGTCAAAGTGTAAACAAAAGCAACGAAAAGCGTAAACAAGAAGCCTCCGTGGAGCGCACTTGCTCAATTTTCAGTCGGCGGGAAGCGCAAATTTTCAAATTTTGAGCTTTTTGCTTGCTGAAAATTCGATTTCTAGGTTTTCAGAGGCGACTAGAATGAATAAATCGATGCGAAATTTTGATTTTTGAGCTAGTTTTGCTGAAATTCACGATTTTCCTTGAATTATGTGGCAGTTTTTTGTTGTTGTTTACTGTTTCGAAAACGTAAACAACAAAAAAAGGGTAAACACTTGTCCGAGAGCTGTCCGAGAGGACAACCTGTTGGCGGGATTTCAAATTGGTAGGTTTCACCCCTGAAAAATCTTGAATTCCACGGGGTTCCAGGGTGTGCGGTTTTCCGTAGAGCCGCGCAGGCGCGCTCCATGGCGAACGCCGCGGCGGCAATTTGAAACGAACTTTTTTTTCGGAATTTCGAATGTGAAATTTTATCAAATCAAAGAGATTTTTGCATGTTTTTCGCAATTTTCTCAGGTGATTTCAAGGGAAAGAGTGACTGAATTCGATTTTACTCAGAAACCGACAAGAATTAGCAAAAACCGCTCGAGAAAACACTTCAAAAAGAGTCAGGAAGGCTTTTCGATGTAAATTTTATTTCTACTTCAATTTCGCAAAAAAACTTGCGAAAAAATCGAAGAAAACCTGAAAAAACAGCTAAAACAGCAGAAAGCTAGTCGTAGAAGCTCTCCGTATCGCGTTTTTCACATTTAACGTTGCCTAGGGTCGCTGCGCAGCGAATTTGAATTTTGAAATTATTTTTTGCCGCGCAGTTCAATGGAGCGCGCAATTTTCAAAA
Source organism: Caenorhabditis sp. 40 LS-2015 (assembly GCA_900536305.3). Taxonomy (NCBI): domain Eukaryota; kingdom Metazoa; phylum Nematoda; class Chromadorea; order Rhabditida; family Rhabditidae; genus Caenorhabditis; species Caenorhabditis tribulationis. The sequence goes on along the minus strand of LR546193.1, from coordinate 45,658 downwards.
CCGCACACCCTGGAACCCCGTGGAATTCGTTGTTAATTTTACTGTTCTGTTCACTGCATTCTCTGCAAAAAAAAAAATTGCGATGACCCCGTGTCGAGGTCGTTTTCGCAACAGTTTTCGTCAAAAAAAGTCGAAAATTGGAACGGAAGGAAGTAGAAGTGAAGCAGAAAAAATGATGAGGAAAAAAAAGAATGAATCGAAGGACTCAAAGATTTTTAGTTGACACCTGAACATTTACAACCTGAAAATCTGAAAAATCACCTGAAAAAACAAAAAAAATTTCAAAAAGAAAAAAGAAAAAACTTTAAAAATTGAAATTTCAAAATTCAAAAAAATCGGTGGTGGCCTAGATTTTCAAGATTCAAAAAACTAGGCCATCTGTTCGCGCCAATAGCCGGTCATACTTGTCAACAAGCCCATATGACCTTGCATTCGTAATGTGTCATTTCGGTATAATGCCAAAAAGCTTTTTTTCGAATGGAAGGCTCTGGTCGATGAACCCTTAGATTCAAAAAGGGCAGCTGGACAGTTGTTTACGAACGGACACGCAATTTCAAATGGCCACCCATAATTGGAAAGGGGTCAGGTTGGCACGGTGCCAAAGAGAGAGGGGAGCGAGAACGTTCGAGAAGAGAGCCAAGAGGGTGACAGCTGTCAAGTAGAGAGGGAAACATAGGGGAGAGAGAGGGGGATCGAGAAAATGGAAGCTTCTAGAAGACGGTTTTTTGAGAAACCGAACAGTTCTAAATTCTAAACAGAATAATGGCACTGTAAGTCACTTTGTGATGTGAAAGAGGCTTTGGAAAGATTGTCCATTTCCTGGTGCTGAAACTTCTAGAAAAATAACTATTGGTTCTCAAATCATTTTTCCTTATTACTTTTTCTCAGAGGTTTGGGAAGACGATTTCCAGAAAAAAAAAACATAATTTTGAATTTCGGAAAGTTCTAGAAAACTTGGGAAGACTGGCCTAAAGCTGATTCTTCGATTTTCACCTAAAGTAGAGTTCTATTTTCCATCCTAGGATGCCTGTGCAAATTTTGCGGCTTACTTTTTGCTAGAATTCCAAATGCAGAGAGTCGACAGTCGAAATGACAGGTGAAAGTCATCATCAAAATTAGCATAACCAGTTTTCGGTGTCAGCGAAAAAATTGGAGAACAATGAGAATTTGGAATGTACTGGAAACGAAACAGGTTTTCGGAAAGCTTCACTCTGAAAACCGAAAAAAAGTATGAAAATGATTAGTTATAGTCCTAGATCCTTGAAACTCGAGGCCACAAACTTTTAAGCTATTCTGAGAGTGGGTGCTGACGGATTCAGAGGATTCATAAGATTCAGAAGGCTTCTAAAAATCTGAAGGATCCTGAAGGATCCCCAAGATTCTGACAGATTCTAAAGGGTTCAGAAGATTTCAAATAGAATCTGATATCTTTCGAGGTTAATCTGAAGAATTCTGAAAAACTTTCCCTAGATTCAGAAAGATTTCAAACGATTTTAGATAATTCACAAAAATACTGAAGATTTATGAAAGGCTCTAGAAGATACTGAAGAATTGTAACAGAACCAGGGGCACAGTGAGATTCCGAGATGATACTGAAAATTTATGTCTCCCAAATCAAAACATGCTCTGATGCTCAAGTATGGGAGAAAACTTCGAATGAAGAAAAAAGAGATAAAAGTGAAGCAAAAATAGTTTCAGACAAGAAAAATGATACTATGGAGAAAAATCTGAAAACTCTAATCCTAGGCAGTTCTAATCTGGAAGTGTCTAATCTCAAATCATTTTTGATAAGGTTAAGCTTCCATATTTTTTGCTCCTAGAATCTTCTCAAAGTTTGGATACAAAGAAGAGTCCACATTTTTGACCATCGTAAATGTCAAGAGTTTTCATTCTGATTCTTAGAGCATTTCCTTAATGAATTTTCTGAGCAAGAGTCAGTACATGGGATCCGATAGATAGGATACCGTGATATCTTAAAAAGAAGAAAAGAGTCTTGAAAATGAAACCTTTTTTCAGAGGAAAGTACGGCAAACCCTCTGTGTTCGTATCCTGGGCCAGAAAGGATCCTGACTCAGACTACCATCCTCCTCCAATGCTGAGTTTAGAGTTACCCTCCTTCCCTTCTAACTTTGACCAAGTTCATCTCGGTTTCTGTGACAGATATCAAAAAGGGGTCAATTAATAAAATATTCTTCGTGTTGTGTTCAACATTTTGTCAGTTGAGAACTTTTTCATAACTGTTACAGAAACCGAGATACATCCGATCAAAGTGACGGTAAGATGGGGCCGGTCTACCAAAGGAAATACGGTATGAAAGAAATCGAGGGCAGCTGAAATCTCAACAAAAATCTCTAATGCCCCAGACTCTCGAAATTTGGCCAAGTTCCAGAAACCCAACTAAAAAAAACATAGCGAGTAAATGTGTGACACAGAGTCGTCTCGTCTCGATCTCATTCAAAACGCAACATTCGGAAAAAAGAGGAAAAAAGTTGACGAGTTGTTCGAATGTGTGTGTTTCGGGTGTAAAGGCGGCATCCGTTTGGGGCCCCCGGTTTCACTCTCTCTCCCTCTTTCCCTCCATCTACTTTCTCTCTCTCTCTATCTCAATGTCTTCTACTTTTTTCTTTTTCTTCTTCCTTCTGATCAGTACGTGAGGGTGACACCACGTACTGAAACAAAAAATGGATGAAAGATAGAGGGGTGACAGAGGGCAGCAGGGGGAACACATAGCAAACAACTTTTTTGGGAGCGAAAAAAGAAACCATGATTTCTAAAAGTTTCTCAAATAGACTGCTAGGAGGGAATGGGAAACTTTTGAAGAAAATGACTTCTGTTTTTTTTTTCTTCATGTGATATTTCGCGTAATTTGAGGAGGAGTAGGTAGGAGGCGGAGTAGGCTGTGAAGTGATGGGTTCAAAAATCTCAGTTTTCAAAAAAAGAGAGAAAGAGATAGATAAAGAGAAATGGATAGTAGTATAGAACAAGAAGAAGCTTGCATTTCATGGTCTAAAAATCCAAATTCCTGGTAGACTAGGTCTCGGATCTGGCACGAAACAGAGTGCTCCAGGTGAGCTGTCAAAGTTTATGGATCTCGATTTTTTGGATTCTGGAAACTATGAGAAATCTGAATCAACAGAAAGTCGACTCTACTATTTTTTGCCTTTGAGAAGTCTGGATTTCAACTACACTATCAACTGACTAAAATTACAGGAAGAACATTGAATCCTACTGTTAACTTTCGATGAATTAGTTTTTCAAAGGAAACTTGAAGTTTTTATCTTGAGCTTTGAATCTGAAATTTTGGATTCGAGAATCTCTCTGGATTCTGACTCGAATCCTAGAACTTCTAAGATCTGGTTTTCAAAAAATAGTGGTTCTGAAATCCTGAGATTCTAGGAATGAGGCTTTTAAATTTAGGCTCGAGATTTTTCAAAAATTGGAAGTTGGAGACAGTTCAAACCATGATAATCTGAAAGAAGTTCAGTCGTGGCCTAGGATACGACTTTAAAGGAACATGTTTGGGTTTTATATTCCGGGTTCTTCCACTCAAAAACCTTCTTCTATTACTATCTCCACCATCTTTAACAAAAAAAAAACAGCAACCAAGAATAGAAATTCAAACAAGAGCAGAAGGCAATGTTTTCATCTGGTCAATATATTTGGATGGACTGGAACAAGGGAGACAGAGAGAAGGTTAGTCACCCCTCTCTAGAGAAGAATCGTACATACTTTTCGACACAGAGCGAGAGAGGGAAAGAGGAAAACATCGAAACAAAATTTTTTGGAAAGTGCGAGAGAAAGAGAAAAAAAAAGAGTGAGGATGATTACGAAATGTGTATAGACCTCGGCTAGGGGCTAAAAGAGTTTTTCCGATTTGATCAGCAACAATGAAATATGAGTCATGATTATAGGGATGTTGATGTTCAGAAATTGATTCGAAAACTGAAGGAGAAAGAAACTGAGGAAGAATTGAGATTCTTGAGAAACTGAGATTTCGGCTCTACTAAACAAGTTCAATAAGAAACTCTGAAATTCTCAAAAATTCCGAAAGGTTCTGAAGGATTCTGATGAACGCCTAAGATTCTTAATGACGGATTGTTAGGGACTCGGGAGGATTATGAGAGGTTCTGGAGGTTCTGAGAGATTTTAACTAATTCTGAGGAATCTCAAGGATTTGAAGGACTCTGAAAGCTTTCAACCGGATTCCGATAGATTTTGAAAGATTACGGGGAAACTTGGAGTGATTCCACGAGATTCATAAGGGTTCTAACGAGACTCTGAAGGATTCTGGAAGTTATTGAGAGATGATGAAAGATTCTGGCGGAATCTGGGACTCAGGAAGTTAGAAAAGTTCCAGAGGGTTCTGATGGATTCAAAGGTCTCTCGAGGATTCTAGAGGATTCCGGAAGGTTCTAAAAAATTCTGAAGGACTCTACCCGAATCTAAAGGATGCTGAGGTTTTCTGAAGAATTTGAAAAATATCCAAGAACGAATGAGTTCCAGTCGTTCCGAGAATTTCAGATTCCGGAATTCAAGGATTATGAAAGTTTTTTCAGTCTTCAATTCAGGATCTTACCAACACACTCAGACGTTGACTAAAAGGCAAGAAGAACAACTGTAACCATTAAATGCAGAATATTAGCCATTATACGAAAAACAAATTTCGGCTAATAAATTGTGCGAAATGGCACTAACCACCCCCCTCTATCCAACTGTACAGAATTTGCTCCCTTATTTTTCAAGAATATGAGGAGACCATCAAAATATTCCCTCAACTACTACTACTACTACTAGAGTCTAGACAACCGCCCAACTCCTCATAACAATCAAAATCCCTCTCCACTCAGCTGATATAACCCCCCTACCAGCGGCCAATTCAACTCATTATCCTTCTTCTTCTTCTTGCTCCAAGAGCCAGAGAGAGGTCATCTCTGAACAAAAACAGATGTCGAAATGAAATATAAACCCTCCGGTCCAACCACCGGATGATTTCGAATGGGACACCAGAAGAGAATGAGGGGAAACGAAGGAAAGGGACAGAACAAAATAAATGGAGGGTGACCAAGAGGAAATTGTGTCCGGGGGTAAAAAAAAGAGAAGGATGGGTGAAAAGCGCAGATGATGGGGGAAGGCAAAAAAGAAGAAAAGAGAAAGGACTTACGCTGGAGTCATCAGTGTTGATGAGTTTCGCCTCCTTCTCTGCGAGCACTTCTTCGGCGTACGAATCATTCAGCGACGATGGTGGAGTCTTTTGGTGATGGCTCTTTGGCTCCGCCTCCTCCTGCTCCAAACGCTGTTGAGCGGCTGGAATGACCTCGTCAACGAGCTTCTTGCTAAGCTCGTCGAGAAGGTGGTCGGCACTCTCGGACATTTCGTCTTGCTGGAAATCGATGGTGTTTTAGATTAAGCTAAATTATCTTGGTTCCTGTAACAGATACCGAAAAGCTGTCAACTGTAAAAACGTTTTTCATAATATCACCAAAGTTTTGTTAGTTGACTACTTTTTGATATCCGTCCCAGAAACTGAGATAAGTTTGGTCAAAGTGACGGTAAGGAACGGTCATTTATTACAGGAATTCATTTGTTGCATGGCATAATCATTGGGCCAAATTTTCCAAAAGTTTCACTGATCGAGAGCTAACTTTTCAGAATTTGAGATGACATTCTGCTCTTTCAGAATATTGCGATTTTCAAAAATGAGATGAATCATATACATAACTTTGATACGAAATGGAAATTGGAATCAAATTTATCTCCTCGGGAGTCAAAAGTTGAAAGTATGTTCCAATCAAAACTTCCAATGAAAACTGGTGGGTGTATCAAGCAACTTTAGATCTTCAGTTTCACAGTTGACAACCTTCCCGAAAATCGAAGTTGGGTCACGTAAATCTCGGACTGTCAATTTTGGCAATTTTCGTACTCTTCCTATTTCGCAACCTGTCAGACTTGATTGCATTTTTCAGATAGGTTGTCAACTAAAAAAATGGAGAACAGGAGTTGCATAATAACCACCCAAAATGTCAGAAGAATTGGTTTTTGGAAAATCCCTTTTTCACATCTTCATACTAAAATTTTCATTCTATAAAGTACTTCTCAATTGCCGATTCAAGAGACCATACTGTATGATACATACACCACGATTTACAACAGATATGATCTACCAACTGTGTTGTTTCTTTTCCCAACTACCCTGAATTCTAAAAATAGCCCTCCATCTTTCAAAACTCCAAAACAAATCAAAAAAGTTTCAAAACGATTCGAAAACTTCAAAACAGAAGACAAGAAACGATTCGAAGTAGAATTCGAAGAATCTGTGGTTCTCTTCTCTTCTCAACCCCAGAAATGAATTTGGGGGTGGGGGGGATGATATCAGTACTACTAGGTCTTATCAGTCTTCATCGGAATGGAGAGGAATTGCAACAAGATGAAGAAGGGGGAGAGAGAGGCTAATTGGTAGTGACAGGAAAGTAATGATGAAATGATTGAAGAAGATGATGAATTGGTTGTGCCTTCCGGTGAGAAAGGAAATTGAGAACGGTCTTTCCTCATGATACGATTTTTGATCATTTCCGGCGGTCTCCTGGCACGATGCCCGGGAAACTGTTTCGGACCCTTCGCCAATCAAAATTGTGTTTCCCCAAATTTCCGTTAAAAATTTCGAAAAGGTAGAAAAAAATGTTCGCGGTCAGCAACGAAAAAAAAAAACGGCGGCACTGTGTCGCTAGTAAGCTGATAAGAATAAGTACTGGCTCCAAGAGGGAGTTTCGAAAACTCACAGTTTTGCAGTAGGTCAAACATACAAAGATGAGTCTTTGGGTTCAATTTGAGACCCTTCAACTATTCGCAACTAATCATTTCGAAACTGGGGTCAATTCGCAACTTCGGACATTTTGCAACATGTCAATTTTAAGTGGTTCAACAAGTTCTCTACTAACCATTTTCCTGAAACAGATATCAAAAACTGGTCAACTAACAAAATGTTTATGACAATATGAACAACATTTTCTTAGTAGGCCACTTTTTGGTATCTATCACAGGAACCGTGATAAATTCGGTTAAATAAGCCCATGCCCCAACACTTCCTAAGCAACATTCCTAAACACCCGGACTACCCTTGCTCTGGCCCATCTGTGTTGACATTCCCCTACTCAAGAGCTCTCTTGCTCCTGTTTCCCTCGAGCCACAGCTGTGGCCGAGAGAAAGTTCGAAACCGAAAGCACTTTAGATAAAGGGGATTCTTTGCTCTCTCTTATTTTTGTTCTAAAATTCTTTGCAAAATTAGAAAAATTGGGCATACCTGAAGAGTGATTCTTGGCGGCGATGGGGATCTCGACATGGTTTGGTTTGGTTTGATTTGGTGTTAGATAAGATGGATGGTAAGAATGAGAGGTGGTCCTGAAAAAGAGACAATGTTTGAGACGTGATCAAGTCAAAAAAAAAGGGAGCAAGAAAAACGAGGTATCATTCTTTGAGTGAGGCTTCAAATCTATTGGAATCCGTACTTTCAGAATGAAGGAGAATCATACACGGGTGGTTGAGAAGCTCTGAACATTAGTACAACTTTTCGTAAGCCAGAATTTTATGAGTGCTTCCCAAGAGCAGAAAGAGCACCACTAAAACAACTGCCGTCAGTTTTCACACTTTAGTCATCAGTCAGATGGGAGTTTTAAAAATAGTCAGGGGTTTAAACCAGAGCCAACGTCTAGGGAGTCTAGGGAAGATAGACATTGAGCATTTGGAGCATTTTAAAACTGTAGATTTCAGATCTTCTGGAGCAAAAAATGAGGTCTAAATCGATTCTGAAAAACTCGATCTGCAGAAAAGATGAAAGTGCAAGATCTGCAGCTCGAGAGCAAAACGAAGACAACGAAAAAAAACACACGGAGAGGGAGAGTTTTGGGAGGGCACAAACTCTTTATCTCGGAGACCGCTGCCGCCGCCGGCGTCTCGTTGTCCCCCCGCAAAAATCTCTCCTCGAAAATCGGGAGATTTTTGATTGCGAGAGCACGAGACGATAATAGAGAGAATGAGATAGTGTGGGATCTGATGAGAGACGGGTAGAGAAAGAGAGAAATTTTGGATCTCGATCCGAGCATTGCGAAATGGTTGGAGACATGAGATGGGGTAGGGATGGAATGGAATGGAAGGAACACACACAGGGCATGTGGAAATGGTTTGACCGCTGCTAGAGGGAGGGGGAGAGTGCAAAGACAAATGGAGATGAAGGCGTCTCGGATGCTCCGCCCACCAGACAGAAAGTTCTGGAAACGAAACGTCGTGGTACGGTATAAGAGTGAGTCAGAGCGAGAGATAGGGGTCAAGTGAGGAAGCGGGGGGGGGGAGAACATGATTCAGAAGTGAATAATGATGGAGAAGGGGGAATTTGGAAGGGGTGAATGGTAGAATTCTGAGCATGGAGGTATGGAAGGGAAGAGCTAAAAATAGAAAATCTGTGAGTAGAAGAACATTAAGATGGCTTAGGAATATTCAGAATCAACAACTTCAAGGGATGAAATTTGTTCAAATTTCCTTTCAGGAGATTCCTCGACTCTTCCAGTTGAACTTTTCATACTGTTCGCAAAGTTGACCACATGGGTTAGAGTTGTTAGAAAGGCTTGGCAAGTCGGGCAAACCTTCTTCAAACTCGGAAAACTTGTCAGACCTTTGCATTACTGTTCAAAGTTGACACAGTTCTCAAAATCTGGACTTTTCTCCTTTTCACACTCATCATCAGATCATCAATGAAAACTGGAGCCACGTGTTCTAGAAGACGTCAAATACAGAGAGTTTTCGAAGCCTAACGGAAGACATGAAGTCAGTAGAAAATTCAGAAAGCATCCAGTTTTTATTCTGGACAGTTAGTAGAACTCAGAATTCGACAGCTTAAAACGCATTACAGTCCTGCTCAGAAAAATTTGGACGGGATTTTGTATTGTTCAGGGATCCTGAGTTTTCCGCGATTGTGAAATTTCATGGATTTTGTATTTCCAGAGATTCTGAATTCTCGTGGGATCTGAATTCCACTGAGTTCTGAATATTTGGGGATTCCGAGTTCTCAAGGATTCTAACAATTGTGAGCTTTCTTGGGCACCGAATTCTTCCGTAATCTGAGTTTTCAGAGATTCTGAAGCGTCATGTATTCTCACCAGCTCTAGTTTGTAGCTCAAAGAAATTTCCTATAACTTCCCGTGCTCCTCCACATATGTACCTCAGCGGAAAGTACTGATTTTTCGCTACTCTCAACTATGATGATGATGATGATGATGACGATTTGCCACCGAATAAAATCTCATATTATTGCCCCATCTCATATAATGTCAGAAGCCAAAACGACCCCCTCGATTGACGGATTTTATGGGATTCCGAACCCTTCCTGGATTCTACTGGGGGCATACTAGTGGCACATGGACAAAAAATCGGATCGGAATGATTCATGAAGGTTCGGTTTTTTGAAAGGACGAGTGAAAAGGGAAGGGTAGGACTACATAGATTGAAATCTAGATTTGGAATTCTTGGCATTTCAATCTTCCCAAAATTTCTCTCCAGGATTATTCAATGAATTTAGAAAACGAAAAAGATCGAGAGGGGGAGGTCAGAATGATGAATGAATTGAGAGGGGAAGGAAGGGAGGGGGTCGAGAGCAGCAACGAGGAACAAGATATTACACACCTTTTGCAAGAAGAAGAAGAACACTCTCAATGATGATTCAGAGATGACCGAGCGGGGCGGAATTACACTATGCGAGAGTTTTTTTGATTGTAATAAGAAATTTTGGCAGATACTACATAGTAACGATGATTAATGGGAAGCGAGGGCAAACATGTTTGAGCCATTCGAAGCAAAAATATAGATACAGCAAAAAAAGTGAACAAAGACGAACGATGGGGGAAAACAAAGCGGAGTGGAAAAAAATAGAAAGAATACTATAATATTAGATGACGTTGGAAACAAGAAGGAGGAGACGTCGAGAATCGGAATATAATTTTATGATGTTTTTTGGTTCAAATTGCTTATTGCTATACGATAGTGGCGACCGTTTTTCTAAGCTCCGCCCCTTTTTGCAACTCTTGCACGATGATTTTTGCATATTGATGCACACATCACGGAGTCTGTTCAAACTGAAGCGGAGCTTATTCTTTCTGAGTTTCTCCCACTGCTTCTGTGCTCATTGGCTCCGGTTGGCAAGAATTTTTGACTCTTTCACAAATTGACTGTAACAGAAATGAAGACAGAAGAGACACCCGTTTTTCTTAAGTGCCTTCAATTCTTGTTCTCCCTCTTTTCCGACGATTTTTGCAAAAGATTTTCTTCAGCCATTTTTGAAGATAGTAGATTTTTGAAGATAGAGAACGAGAAACGTGGTCTGGGAAGTGGAAATAACAGGAGCACAGGCTTGCAAAGAAAGAGTTGGAAAATCTGGATGAAAGTTTAGAAAAATCGGGTTAGAGACATTTCGAAACCGGCATTTCTAAAACTTGGCCAACTAAAAACTTTGACGTTTCAAAAACGGAAGTTTCCATAACAGACCAAATGAAATCGAATTCATCAGTTAACAAGGATAGAGCGTGTTCCCAATTCTCAAAGCTTTGAAACGCCCAGTTTTTTCTGGTTTAAAGATGTCCGGTTGCAAACCGGCTTCTTTCAAAATGCCCGGTTTTGAAACGTCTCAGATCCAAAAAATTGAGAATCTGCAACAATCGCGCTCGAGGTTTTAAAAACCGAGATTAAAATGAGATTCGAAGTACTCCTGCTAAACAGAGTCGAGATCCGAACCGGATTCTGAGCCTTCTTCAGAAAAAGGGCTCAACAGCCACCGAAAAATCGTATAGCACGATGACATTTGGGGACAGTAATCCTAGAATCTAGAGAGAAATTTTGACGAGCCGACAAAGTGGCTCCAATCATTTCCATTCTCTTTTTCATTCGCCCATTTTCCCATTTTGTGTCACGGCTCATTTTGTGTGAGAGAGAGAAATGAGGAGAAGGAAGACAGTGTGTTGCTCGTTCTTTTTTTTGCAGAAGAAAAGAAGGGCGTGAAATTGAAAGATTGGAACAGGGGAGATGGGAGGGGACCAGAAGAGAAATATGGAGACCAAAAATGATTGGAGGTTTCGTTTTCGGGTGAGAGGTTATGGGAGACAAGGGGAGCTGTTAGGCTGTAGACAATTTGGCGCGGGAGCAGAAGTGGACACGGAGAAGAAATTTGGGGAGAACATGAGGGGAACTGATGTGGGAGGAAGGAAGGAAAAGGAGCTCAAAATGTTCTGGTATTGACACTTTGAGCATGTCTATCTCCGTTCCTGAGATAGATAACAAAAAGTAATCAACTGTAAAAATGTTCCATCTGATGTTCTCAACATTTTTTTAGTTGACCACTTTCTGATATCTATTACAGAAATCGAGATAAGGTTGGTCGAAGTGATGGTGAGGGTTTCGGGTTGACATCGTTGAAAAGGTTATAAAACCTATGCTCAAAATTTCAAATTTGCAGTTTTCTGTCAGAAGATAAGATGCTCCAAGTGTTCTTCCGACCCGCCCGGCAAACCCATATTCCCACCCCTCTTCGTCTTTCCATTTATAAATAAGCGTTCTTCTTCTTCTTCAACCCCCTTCCCATTTTCTAGCCCTTATTTGTATTCTCGTTCGTTTGCTTGCTTCTCCCCCCATTTCGAACTCGAAGCACAACGTAATCTTTTATGAATTGCATTTTGGTTTGCAGTCCGAGTCAACATGGATACGAAATTTTTAGCTGTGACACTGGGAATTCTGGTGATATATTCTGGAACACACCTTTAACCAGGTCTGAAACCAATCCTCACATACATAGTGGTCACTTTGAAGGCAATCGTAAGATTTCTGGCCTCATGAACCTACTCGAAAATACCTCACATTCCGAAAACCACCCATTCCAGAGAACTAAACAAATCCTGGACGTGAACGAGATCATCAAGATCCCTATCAAAGCCTGCCTTCTCCTCTTAGCTCTCTACCTCGCCTTCTGCACCATCTTCATCCACTTCTTCGACGAGTTCAGCGGTCAAGAATTGGGCACCGGCATGTCCCTATTTCCCTGCTTCTATTTCTCGTTCACTTCTTTCAGTACAATCGGTTTAAGTTAGATGAAAGTATTGATAAATTTCAAGTAGAAAGAACTTTTATTCTCCAGGTAAACATTTCAAATATAAAAGTTTTGAGATACCGGTATTATTGCGTCGAGGTTCGTGTCTCTTGTCTATGCAAAAAAATTCTAAACCGCAGAATCCTGATGATGGTTTGGAGGCTTCAAATCAATCGAGTTCACTGTCATCTGATGATCGCTTCCCATCAAATCTCCTCTCCTCAACTGCACCCTTCCGAATCCTCCTCCATAAATGTCCGTATTCGATTTCATGAAGGTGGCTATAGACCGGACGGTGAAGTTGTTCAGAACTTCATTCGTGTTTTCTCTCTGAAAGTTTCTAGTTGTGTACAAGATTTCAAAAAAAGGGAACGTACTTGAGCAGCCACATAGTCTTCTACACTCATCGCCCGCTGAACCGTTGGTGGATGGTGAGAAGCTGGAGCAGATGGTTTCGGAGGCTTCTGATCCTTCTCTTCGGGGAGAAACTTCCCGCGGCGGACGATTCCGTCGAGTTTGTTTTCGACGAGGGTAAGGACGGCTGGAAAAAGTTTTCTTTGATTAGATGGAGCACAAGTGCACTCTTTCGTTTTTTCACACAATCTCTCGTCGCAAACAACAACACTCCGGGGTTCCGCCGAATTGGTCTACCACACCTGGTCGCAATCTCTGACCTATCACTGTCTCGTCGCGAACAACGACACTCCGAAGTGTCACACAGTTGATCTACTTCCCGACAGCGATCTTGGAGTATTCTTGCACTCTCTCACCTACTGACAACGACACTCCAAGATTCCGTGATCTACCTCGCCCGACGGCAGTCTTTTCTTACTGTCAAAACTGATACTTGTTTTTCCTCTCACTTTTGTTATTAGTCTTCTTCCCTCCCAAAAGACCCCCAGTGTCCTCACCAAAAATTCCATTCTCCACCGCAATAAAAGTGTTCCTATTGACGACCTTGGTGAGCGCCATACCGAAGAAGAACATAATGGAGATGATGGGCGAGAACTGACATCATTTCTTTTTTCTCATTATATCTCTTTCAATTTTTGACCTTACCGTAGCATTGTTGGGCATGATATCACCCAAACCGATTGTACTCAGAGAGATGAACGAGAAGTAGAAGCAGAGAAAGAGGGACATGCCGGTGCCCGATTCTTGACCGCTAAACTCGTCGAAGAAGTGGATGAAGATGGTGCAGAAGGCGAGGTAGAGAGCTAGGAGGAGAAGGCAGGCTTTGATGGGGATCTTGATGATCTCGTTCACGTCTAGGGTACGGTCCCCGTTTAGTTCTCTGGAAATGAAGAGGGGTGGTTTTTGACATGTGAGGTGTTTTTGAAAATGTCACATTGTCATCAGACAGAAACCCTACAGTATCCCTCAATGTGGCCACTATGTGTTTACTGGTTTCAGACTAACTTTTTTTGACCTGACAAGTTTTTGCCTTGACTCACCTCATTCTCTGTATCAACTGAGCATATAACTTTGTCAAATGAACCAAGAAGAACTGTCCCAGGTCACGAAGAGCCACCAGTGTCACGGGTACAAAAATGAATCCGTAAATGCAGACGAGCAGCTGTCCGAGAGTTGACTCGGGGGCAATCGACCCGTATCCAGTGGTGGTGTACACATTCATACTGAAGAAGAAGGCACTGTCAAATGTCCACTTCCAGTTACGCCCGTGATCCTCTAGTTTGTAATAGGTGGATCCTTTGTACTGCCCCTCGAGCTTCATCAGGGTCACGTAGGCTTCCTGGAAGAATGGATCATAGTTATCTTGTTTCCTGTTAGAGATACCAAAAAGTTGTTAACTAACAAAATATCTATGATGATGTGAGAAATATTTTGTTAGTTTACAGCTTTTTGATATCTGACACAGGAATCAAGACCCACTCGAATATACATCTTCATCTCGGACTCCGTGGTATTTGTATTCGGGTTGTTCACGATTTCAGTGATGTTCTCGGCGATTCGCCCAAGGAGTTCTTCCAAGTTTGTGACTCGCTCTAGGGTGACCTGAACACCTTCTTATCAAATTACAGATCTCCCACTTCTTCCCAACTCACCGCCCTCTCATATCTGCTCTCCACACTCCAGAACATGAACGCTCCGAAAATCGTATACGACAACACCATGAGTGCCACTATGATATGTCGGAGCCCCAACTGTTTTCGATGGAACGCGAACCAGTACATCGAGCGATCGAAGTGTCGTGGAGTCGGCACTACGGTGTCACCTAGGGCTCCGGGACTACTGAGAACGCTGACTCCGTCTTGCTTCGGTTTGTATCGTCGTTGAAGTTGTCCGAATGTGTCTTGATTTTTGTGAATTCCGGATACAGTGTGGGCATTCCGCTCGTAGTACTTCTCCACGGCTTCTGCTTTGGAAAGACTTTTGGAAGAGTTGCTGCGGGTGAGGGGTAGATTTTGCATAGTTGGGTGGACACGATGCTTCTTTTTTTCTTCGGGAACAGACATGGGTTTGGCGGGGTCTTTGCTGGAATCGTTCATGTTGGAAACTGAATGTTCTGGTTCTATTCTAAGTGATAACTCATGAGAATTTTTGCCTTTTTCATGTTAAACTTGGAAAGATGAGTCACATACATTTCATTGTCAGTTGAGACTCCAGGTTCCTCCTCGCTCAACGGTTTCACCCCTCCATCTTCCTCCTCGTCGATTTCTGAAAGAAACGTTTTCAGTGACAAATTTGCGTTGCCTCTTGGTGGCAGACTCGGTTTGGATGCTACGGTTTTGAGTTTAACTTCATTTGAAAGCTCGTAAAAAGTTACACCAGATGCGATAAGTTGAACAAAATCCGACTGCTAGAAACTTTGGAATCGGGGGTCTAAGATCGGGCTCCATCTTTTGAGATCTACTAGCTTCAGATTGGCTGATAGCCGGCAAAATAAAACTTCAGGAGTCTTCGAAACTTTGGTTTGCAAACACAGTTATTAGGAAAATAATATCTATCGAACCATATAATTTTCACAAAAATCGACCTACTGGGAGCTCAGTTATGACTGGAAATACAATGAGGTGAGCCAAAATTTGAGACGGTATCACTCAACGCGTTCTATCGGATTAGGCATCGATTACCATGAAAAGCTGTTAACTAAAAATGAAGATCTAAAGTAGCTTGATACTCCTACAAAGTTTCAGAAAAATCGAGTCGTTGGAAACATTTTTTTGAAGCTCTCAAAGTTGACTGAAAATTACCGAAAACTCAAAATTCTGTATTCCGACATTCTACGATTTCCAAATCTCTTACCTTCCAAAACCTTATGGTTATTCCCTGGCGCATTTCGATTCTGATGACTTCCCTGTAACCATCTTCATAATCTACCGTACCCCCATCCATTTTCTCACCTTATTGGTCATTCTTTAAATATCTTCTTTTTCTTCTCTCTTATCTTCTCTGCTTACAATGACGTCGATGTTAAAAACTGACCACGTCGAGGGGAGAATAGTCTTCTTGGTTTTCGCTTCTGCAGCTGAGATTGGAGAGATTGGACGCGACAGTTTGAAAAGATGATAGGCGGGAAAAGGGAGGAGGCAAAAAATAACGAACCGCGCGAAAAGTGACAAAATGATATCATCAGTGGGAAGATAATCTTAGACACTTTTCATCTTTGTTCTCGTTGCCTCAATGATTCTGGTGGAGTGATTGGAGGACAGTAATGGGGGACTATAAAAAAAGGATGGTGCACTTTTCAGCGTTTTTTAATTGGTTTTTTTAGGATCACAAGAAGGTAAAGTGAGGTACTGAAAAAATGTATACAAACAACTTGGGGAACAGAGGTATCGGTGTTTTGAAAAAAATAAGTGGACGATACTACTGTATTGGATTTTTTTCTGTTGAATTGACTTCCTGCCGAAGCTGGTTTTGGTTTCGAAATTGAAGGTGTAAAAATCATCAATCAATCATCGGCCTGAAATCCAAAGACAACACTACAGTCTATAGATAGTGGAGACTATACATACAGTACCGGCCAAAAAGACTTTAGCTTTGTTCTTTTTTAGTTCAAAACGGTGAACTGGGAGCAGATGAAAAGGTATGCTTCGATTGTCAGATTTTTCTAAAATTTTGCGGGTGTATCAAGCAACTTTGTATATTCATTCTAGTACTTGACAATTTCATTCGGTATTTCCAGGAAAAATCATACTTCATCTCAAAACTGGATTTGATGAATACGTACATATTCGAAGTTTAATGGTAGTTCAGTTCGGATATGCAACAACTACATATGATTCAAAATAGTGATGATGATGTCACCGTTTTGAGGGTGCTGAACGAAACAATGAATGTCTCGAATTCGCGAAAAGAAGGTGAAAGTTGAAAAACTGTGAAATCCTATTATGGGTAAATTTTATTTATTTATTTGAATACGATACTTGATCGTGAATTAATTCCATACCAATACAATTTTCAAATACAAATACAGATAGAAAGAAGTTAATCCCATTAGGATAAGTAGAAATTCAATTTCGTCAAGGGAGATCAATTTCATTCGGTTTCAGGTTTTAAAGATCTGGAGAAGATCTATTCCTCGAAATGGGAAGCCTGAATAGTTGAGGCTCGTGAATCCAGAATCTGCTTTTTGGAAAACTTCAGAGAGCCTCCAGAATTCCTTACAGTTGTCCAAAACCTTCTAGACGCATTACGAATCTGCCAGAATTCTTCAAAGCTCTCCAGAATCCTCTAGAATCTCCCCGAACACCCGCAGATGCCTTCAGAATCTTTTCTATCATCGGAGAGGGAGAGAAAGAGAAATATTTAACTTTTATGGGTCTTGCAGAGAAAACAGCTGATGATGAGGTTGTCGAGAAAACGACACTAGACTATTTTTCGGTCAAGAAGTGTGTTAAGAGTGTCTTGGAAAATCGGGGTGTCAAAAACCTTGAACCGAATCGCCTCCTTCCTGAGAGTCGACATTCGGTCAGACATAAGGGGCTCTTTTTCATTCGGAGTCATAGAATCCTGGCAAGTTCAAGTCTACGAACTTGGTCTCCCAGGATTTTCTCGATACGAAGAAAAACAAGCCAACTATCAAATCCCAGAGCACCTCCGCAGTTTCAATGAGATCCAGCACCCGCTAAAATTGTCTGGTATTACCGAAAACATTCCTCATTCCACACAACTCCATTTCCCCGCTCAACCATGCCTTCAACCCTGTCCAACGTCACCAACGTCTTCACCCTGTTCTCATTCTCCACCGCCCTCTGGTCCACAGTATCCCTGTTCATTCTGATAGAGAAAAAGTCACCGAAAGAGTTCGGAGGCTACAAGAACTTCATGAGAATCTATTGCTACTATGCTTTCATTTTCGCCTTGACTGATTGGATTTCTCAACCCAGCATTCTCATAGATATTCGTGGATTTGGATACGTTTTCTATGCGGAAAACAGATTGTTTGATATTGGGTACACAGCCGGGTTCGTTGTACAAAGTAAGTCAGATGTGAAAAGTTCCAGAAATTCCGAGTTGTTTCAGTCCTCTACTGTGGCTGCTTCTTGGCTAGCTCCTCTTTTCTGTCCCTCAACTTCCTCTATCGATACGTCTCCACTGTCAAGTATCCAAAAATCCACCTAAAAATTAGTTGACCTCAATATTTCAGATCCCCTTTCATCATCTATTTCCAAGGATGGCGAGTAGTCTCTGTCATTCTTTATTGCGCAGTTCCCTTCTCAGTTTGGTCGTTTTTGGTCTACACTCTGATGGGTCCGCGTCCAGAGAGAACGGCGCATTTGAAGTTTGAGACTGGCTATAAGTACAGAGTATAGAGTAAAGTTTAGGGTCACAACCATGCTCATTGAGCATCTCGATCTATCTGGGAAACCGTATGTTGGAGTACTGTGCCGCCACGTGTCCAACTCGACCGGCCATGAATATGGAGACATTGAGTGGGGAACCATGGGGACGCTGTTGGGATTGTTTGGATTTCAGGTATAATTGGGAAGATGAAGTTTTTTGAAGCGTATGAAACTGTGAGCACACACTTCAAAACGTTCTCCTTCCAACGCTAATCAGTTCTGGACAAGTAGTAAGATTCAGGGTTTCTTCTACACGGTCTCCCTGTTCTGTGGAGTGCTCACTTATCGTCATACAATGGCTCTGTTCAATATGGCCAAAATATCCAAGAAGCTCTACGAGATGCAGGTTCAATTGCTCAGGGCTATTGTTATACAGGTACGTTTCTTGGGTGGCCTAGTTTTCGGATCTTAAGCCA
This sequence comes from Caenorhabditis sp. 40 LS-2015, assembly GCA_900536305.3. NCBI lineage: Eukaryota > Metazoa > Nematoda > Chromadorea > Rhabditida > Rhabditidae > Caenorhabditis > Caenorhabditis tribulationis. The sequence goes on along the minus strand of LR546193.1, from coordinate 27,314 downwards.
GTAGCAAGTTTCTCTCAGATCAGGTCTGACGCACTGTTTGTGTGTGTGTTTGCAGATTGACGTCGATTTTGATGCCGAGAAGATACTCAGTCTGCAAACACCGAATCACACGAAACAAATCACGTCATTCAAACTTCGTTAAATCTTACTGCAGCCGGCCATTGTCGGACTTTCCTGGACCCTAGATCAGCATTGAATTCCAATCGTACTACACCTTAAAAACATGTAGACACCTATTCCAGGCCTCCGTCCCCCTGGTCCTTGTCTACATCCCTCCGTCCATCATGATCATTGGTGGAATGTTCGGAGTCTACGTCGGTCAAATCGGGTACCTCGTTGTCATGAGCATTTCCATGTATCCCCCTTTGGACTCTCTGGTCTTTTTATTGTCAATCGGAGCCTATCGCTCAGCACTTTTTTGTCAGAGTAATGGGAGTATCGAGGGTCAATCAGGGAATAAAGTTGCAAATGCGAACGTTTCGGTAGAAATCAGCGACGATGGTCTGAGGGAACTTTCATCTTATTTTTGTTTCAGGTCCTAGCAAATGTCAAAGTTTGAAGATGCTCTCTTCCTATCATGGTCTCCGAAAAAATTCCCTATCGATCTATATAATTCTAATTTTCTTCATATTTGATCCACTAGTCCCAGAGAGAAGACGTTTTTCATCTCAATCTCAAATCTAAAGAAGTATTATCAGTTTCACTTCAGTTCTATGGCACACATTAGTCCCCAGTGGACATGTAACAGGCGTTCTCAGAAAACTGTGTTACAGAGTAGTTTGTTCCACCTAACCAGACAAACCCTCCCTGAGGAATCCGTACCCAGTATACATATATACTCCACTCACATAGATCTCATTTCACACCCAATGCATTCCCCCCTCTCCAACATCACCCACATCTTCGGATGGTTCTCGTTCTTCATCGCTCTCTGGTCCACGATCACTCTTTTCGTCCTCATCGAGAGAAAGTCACCGGACGCATTCGGTGGATATAAGAACTTTCTGAGAATCTACTGCTTCTACGCCTTCGCCTTTGCGATTATCGACTGGCTGACCCAGCCGAGTGCCCTGGTGGATATCAATGGGTTTGGCTATGTGTTTTACTCGGAAAATCGGATGTTTGATTTGGGATACAATGGAGGGATCCTGGTTTTGAGTGAGTTGAAGAACCTGCCTTAGTGTTGCACCCTTCTCGTCTCACTTTGACTGCACTTATCTCGGTTCTCATAGGTTCGCTAAAACAAGTGCTCACTAATAAAATTAAGCTCTTATTATGACAAATATTTTATTAGTTGACCACTTTTTAATAACTATCACAGAAACCAAGATAACGTCCCTCAAAGTGAGGCGAACGGGTGTGCACCACAAATGCATGTTTTACGGGATATGAAGAAGGATGTTTACAGTCCTCTACTGCGGATGCTTCATTGCTAGCTCGTCATTCTTATCGTTGAATTTCATCTATCGATATGTGTCAGCTTGCAGGTAAGTTTACTGTGGCGGACAAAATTTGAATATACAGTGAAATGTTTTTCACCCACATGGCCTAGAAAAGACCACCCTCCTTTTCTCTTCCAGACCTTCGTACATCATAATCTTCAAGAGCTACCGAGTCATCCTCCTTTTCCTCTATTGCACCCTCCCCTTCGTCATCTGGTCCCTAACGGTCTACCTAGTCATGACCCCGACTCTAGAGAGAACTGCCCACTTGAAGTATGTCTCACTCGCATATCCAAACTACAAGATAATTTCCAGCGCGACTACGTTCCTTGTGGAAGAGGTGGATCTGAGTGGAAAGCCTTACATAGCAGTTCTATGTCGCCATGTGACCAACTCCAGTTCTCATGAATATGGAGACATTGAGTGGGGAACCATGGGAGCGTTGTTGGGCTTGTTTGGGTTTCAAGTAGGTCGTTATTATCTCGATTCCTGTAACAGACATCTAAAAGTGATCGACTAACAAAATGTTTATGACAACTTGAGAAACATTTTCTCAGTTGACCACTTTTGGAGAGCTGTTACAGGAGGCGAGATGAATTTTGGTTAAAGTGACCGACGGATTCAGGGTCTCTTCTACACAATCTCGCTGGTTTGTGGGATTCTAACCTACCACGACACCATGACGCTGTTCAAAATGGCTCAGATGTCCAAGGAGTTGTACAAAATGCAAATGCAATTGCTCAGAGCTATTGTTATTCAGGTAACAAGATTTCGCTAATGTTGCTGGCGCGCTTCATCTCACAAAGGGTTCTTTCCAGCACTGGTAGATCAAATCGAACTCTAAATCGAAGTTTGATCTACCTATGCTAAAGGATCTATTGTTAATTCAATTAAACCACATGGAAAATTTTCTAATAACTAGACTCCGCCCATTTTTCAGACTCTTATATAATGGGCGGAGTCTAACAATGATTTTCCGCGCGATTCATTTCAATGGTCAATATTATGCGAAGAGTAACTTGAGGCACAGTTTTTTCCAGGCATCAGTGCCGCTGGTCCTTGTCTACATCCCTCCTGCTATAATGATACTTGGCGGAATGGCTGGAAGTTATGTCGGCCAGATCGGATATTTTGTGGTGATGAGCATCTCGATCTACCCGCCAATTGACTCTATCACATTCCTGCTTTCCATCCGATGCTATCGTTCTGCACTGTGCTGCGAAGGAGTCGCCGTATCGAATACTGGGAACAATTCAGTGATTCCAGCAGTGGGGAATAATAAGGTCTTCGCGATGGAGCTGGAGAACGTTTGAAAATGTCTGGAATCTTTGAATGAACTCTAGTACTGTTGTCAGCAGAAGACATTCAACTTTGAGATCTCGGAAAAATAGTTCATACAGAATCGATTTTTCTGAATATCGGCGGGTGAGTTAAGCAACTTTCGAACTTCCTCTTGCAGTTGCAACTTTTTGGGGATGACCACGTTTGAGTCAGTTAGAGCGCGTTTAGTGGTGCTACCGCTTTCGCAAAACATTTTCCGTTATTTTTTCTTCGATACGACTAACTCACTTGCATGCGATTTTGTGAAAAAGATGTCAACTGAAAAAATGGAGATCCAGAGATGCTCGATGTATTCACAAAGTTTTAGAGAAGTTAGATGATAGGGAACCTTTTTTCCAATACCTAAAGCAGTTGTCAACTGAAAACTCTTATTCTGGTTTCTCGAAACTCTTCAAAGATCATCGTCATTTGAAACCGATCATGTTCTGTAGTGACTCTTCCAAAACTCAAAAGTTCATTTATCTATTTCAGAAATCTCTCGTCCTCATTTAATTCTTTGATTCTTGTAGTAGCCAAAATGTGATGGTTGATGTCTCTCGGTTCTTGTTATTATTCCACTCCAAAAAATTGGAGGACTCCTTTTTTTCTCAAATAACAGCCGTCACCAGAATCAAAATTCTTATCCTGCTAATATGCGTTCCACCCTCTCCACGGTGACATTCCTTTTCGGATGGATCTCTTTTGTGGTCTCCATTTCTGCTACCGTATCCCTAATGATTCTCATCGAGACGAGGTCCCGAAAAGAGTTTGGAGGATACAAGAACTTTCTGCGAATCTATTCGATGTATGCTTTCTGTTTCGCAATGATCGATTGGTTAGTTCAACCTGTCATCATTCAGGACATTCATGGTTTCGGCTATGCATTTTATTCCGAGAATCGAATGTTCGATTTGGGTTATGACGTGGCTCATTTTGTACAAGGTAAGAAGCTGAATTTTTTCTCATAAAGTAAAGTCGACCATGCTGGTCTAATCTAAGCCTATAGGCTCGGCTTTAGCTTGACTCAAAAGATTACGAAGCTGAAGAATCTTCAAAACTCGATTCTTTTCAGTCCTCTACTGTGGATGCTTCATTGCTAGCTCCTCATTCTTGTCGCTCAATTTCATCTATCGATACGTCTCTTGTTGCCGGTGAGCGAGTTTTCAGAGTCATTAACAGTTTCGTGCGAATCAACAGAAATTTGCAAGGTTTTGTTCGGGAAGCGGTCCGTCTGGAGGACTTCGAAATGTGGTTTTTAGAAACGCGCTTTCCGCATTGAGCAGCCAATAAAATGAGCTTCCATGATTCGATTTTTCTGAATATTGATGGGTTCATTAAACAACTCTAGATCTTCATTTTTGTAGTTGACAACTTTTTTCGAAAATCACTGTCCAGTCCGCTCGGTCGTGTTGAAGAAGAGAAGTCCAGAAGGAATGTATTGGCACTGAATTGAACCATAATTCAATTTTTGTGATCATACGAGTACAAACTTGCTTGCTTTTCGTTTAAAAATCTTATATGGAGAGCATTGGTTTCTTTGACTGCTGAAAACGGTCAAAATTTTGTAGCCTACTGCACGCCACGGTGTTTTCATTTCCAGTAAGCACCTACTAACACATTTCCAAGGATTCGGACTGTTCCTAATATTCCTGTATTGTGCACTTCCCTTTATTATCTGGTCACTCTGTGTGCACTTTTTATTCGGTCCGACTTCCGAGAAAACCGCATATTTGAGGTAAGTTTTTGTGTTTTTCAACGATCTTTTTGTTTTTCAGTCTTACTACAATGAAGAAAGAGGGAGTTGGTTTGTCTGGGAAGCCATATGTGGGACCAATGTGTCGGGTTGGTTAACCCGATTTCCTCTCTATGCATATAGTTTTTAAGCATTTTTCAACGACTACTGATCACAATGTCGGAGATATCAACTGGCCAACAATGGGAGCTATGTTGGGACTGTGTGGTTTTCAGGTATTAGGCAAACGGCGGTAAACGCTACCGCGCCCGGCCGTACTAGGCCCCCGCGAAGTTTGAAACGCCCGCGAAATTTGAATTCAAAAGTTATTTTCAGACAATTTCACGGTGAATTTTTCGCAACGAAAGTTGGAAACGCGCTCCTCTGAAACTCCCTGGCACCGTGCCAAAAATGAAAAAAGTGCGGGAATTCAAACATTTTTTATTTTACTTTTCGAATTTTGTGTCGCGTTTTTCGAAGTTTCCGGTTTATCGAAGTTTAGAAACGATAATTACTTCGAAATTTCACAAAAAAAAGCAGTGGAAACCTGAAAAAAGTGTCACAGAAATTCGAATTGTCGTCAAATTTAGCGCGTTGTCTGCAATCTGCCGTCACGTGTTTGCGTATTTTTCTTTGCGGTATCACACCACACGGCTACGCAGCGAAATATGCGTCCATTCTATTTGAATCACCCGCGAAAAGGAAAATTTAAAACACGTCGCGAAAAATTCACCGTGCAATTTTCGATTTATTTTCCAGCGTTTTTCTTAATAAGTCATCAAAATAGTTTCTTTTTCGTTTTAAAAATGTATCGAAGAAATTAACCGAAATTTGCCTGAAAATAACTTTTGAATTCAAATTTCGCGGGCGTTTCAAACTTCGCGGGGGGCCTAGTACGGCCGGGCGCGGTAGCGTTTACCGCCGTTTGCCTAATATGCAAAAAAAACGATTTTTTATTTGTGGAGCACAATTGCAATTGCATCTTCATCGCGACAGACAAAAAATGAAAAAAAATTCAATTCTTGAACTGAGAAATTTCAACTTCATCGCTTTGACTATTACGGTTTTTTCTGAATTTCAGGCTCTTTTCTACGCCATCTCCCTAATCTGTGGCATTGGCACTTATCAATACAATCGAAGACTCTTCAAGCTGTCTCAACTCTCTAAGAATCTCTACAGAATACAAATGCAGCTCCGGAGACGATGGCTCGGAGGAGCTAGCTCCTCCGAGCCATCGTCATCCAAGCGGTGGTTCCATTGATTTCTGTGTACGTTCCTCCGGCGTTCGTCATCGGTGGAAGTATGTTCGGAGTTTATGTCGGAGACGTTGGCTATTTCGCTGCAATGAGCATCTCGCTGTACCCTCCTCTGGATTCGTTGGTGTTCCTGCTCTCTATTCGGGACTATCGAGAAGCGTTGTTTTGTTGGAGAAGAAAGAATAAAGTGCAGAAAGCGAACAGTTCTACAACAAGAAACACAATTGGTGTGGGATCAATTTGAACTTGTGAACATTGAATAAATTTTCATTATCTTTTCAATGTATAACACTTTTTGTTGCCCTTCTTGCAGATATTCCAGCGCGAGAAAACGAAAAAACAATTTCAAACTCCCGCGAATTTCAGCTTAAAGGCGCATGGCATTTTCGCATTTTACCCTGCACATCCAAGTCCCGCAACGAAAACAAAGGATTACGGTTTTCTTGTTTCAAACTTCGAGGCGCGCGTTTCCACTGATTTTCATCTCGCTTTTCCAATTTTTCGACAAATTTTTCTCATTTTCTTCCTCAATTATGACCGAATTTCCTTGTTCCCATCATACATTTCCGTTCATCAATTCAAATTTTCTCTCAGACAACAATGGACGATTCAACCTCGTTCAATCTCGTCGATTTCTTCGTTGAGCACAAAATAATGCTGGGGGTTGTCGGAGGCAGCGGCCTTCTGATCATCGGTGCTATCTCCGCATGTATGTGGTACCAAGAACAGTGAGTTTGAAGAATTCACCTCTTCGAGATATTGAGCAACTTTTTCAGGCAAGGGAAACGCTGGATCAGAGAAGCAATCCGTGAACACCGTGCGGAGGTTCGCAAGGATCGTGAACAAAAGGAGAAGACTTCCGACCAGGATCAGCTGAACGACGATGAGAGAAATTTCGGCAGCCAAGACAACGTCAGCAGCAAAGAAGACTGAATCGCTGGAAACAACGAAACCCTCATCACTAAAATGTCTATATCAACTTTCGTCATACAATTTACTTCATCTAGCCACACATTCTCCTCAAAAGTTGTACATATTGTCTTTTTACACTCTATTTACTCATCCAAATGAACTCGTGCTCCTTTTCATCGTATCATTTTCGAATTTCGGCTTTCTTTGCAGCATTGCTATTTTTTTTCACCGAAAAGTGGAATTCTGTCATCAGTTCCGTTGATTTCAGGCAGCAATGGACAAAAGTTCGAACTACAGCTACGCATGGCCATGTGCTGTTATCGGTGTGATCGGCGTTGCTGCTGTCCTCTTCTTTTTCTAGTGAGTATGGAATTCTTGCGGAAAATGAATAAGTTAACATTTCTCTGAGATTCTTCTCTCACCATCAAAGCTTATCTATAGCATCATTTTTCAGCTACGAAACCGAAGATCAGCGACGACTTCGTGAAGAGTCAATGGAAAATCGTGAAATCCTTCTCGAAAGGCTCCGCAAAGCTGAAGACGCCAAAAAATGGATGGAGCAGCAGCGAACTGGCATGAAACTCGACTAACTCTGACCTATTTTGATTCATAGACTGTACAATTCTCATGTAACCATATGTACCTATTTTGCAATTTGTCATCTCATATCACGACTCCTATGAATTTCCATGTGCCTTTGAGTGTAATTTAGCAGTTTCAGATGTAGAAGTCTTCACGAAGACTTGGAGAAGATTCGTTTGCAGCGAGAGAAGGAAAAGACAGCAAATTCATAGAAAACTGCAAACATTGAATAAGTTAAAGGTTTTACACATATTTAGATAGGGAGCTGATAAATAGAGGGGAGGCACTTGATAAAGTTGAAAATTTCACAGAATATAAACGAGGCAAGAGAAAACATTTTCGAAGTAAAATCTACATTCCATCGAAATCAGCCTTCGGCATTTTCAGCAGCGCCTCATAGTCGATATCGCCATCGTTGGTCATGAACTGTTTGGCTTTCGATCCGGAGCCACCGCTCATTTTCGACAGAGCCAGTTGAGCGAGACCGAACTTGTCGTAGTCGTAATTGCTCGCGACGCTGAATTTCGAGAAAAGATACTATTTCGTTTATAACTAGAAACCGGACACAATTAGAACATTTTGATATTAAAAAAGAACTCTGTGTGTACAAAGAAAATAATTATGACATGAAGTGACAGTTATCCATTGATATTCGTCTCCAACCACTCGTGACCCACCACCATTCGAGGCGCCGTCGACTGGATTTGTGTGCTGAAAATGGACATCGGACATGAGAGTGTGTTAGTGAATTTGTTTGGGATGTTAGTAGAAACTGGACATGTTAGAGAAAACTCAATCTGGGGTGCAATACTGCCAAAACCTACCTCGTCAGCCACCACATAATCAACGGCTGGGTGATAACCACGAACGCGACAAGTATCAATTTCCGCTTCCTTCCCTCGTCGGAACCGTACGAGCCGGCGGTGTCGAACATGAAGTGAGAAACGGAGCGGAGCTGAAAGAATGGAGATGTCTTGAACGGGAATTCGTACTTTTCGGTCTCACCAAGAAAAGCACGAGAACCAGTGAACTATAGGCGAGCGCGCCGTAATAGAAGGTTTTGTCGCCGACCATGAACAGGAGAAGGCAGACGATCATGCTGAAAAGGAGTGAGTAATGGAAATTGGAGATGTTCTTGGTGGCAGAATCTGTCAGAACACAGATTTCTTCATATTTCGTCGAATTTTTTGGCGGTTAGAAATTCAAAATTTTCTTGCGTTTTTCCCTGGAGGCGGGGCTTATCTTCGATTTTTGTTCGAACTAATAATAAGTTCCGTTCAGACGTCATTCTCTCCATAGATTTGCGGAAGTGAAATTTCGAAAACGAAAATCGGACGCTCTGATCCACACCTTCCCATCATTGAGCATAGCACACTTACTAGCTAAACTTCGAAACATCACCATATTTCCCAGTTAGTCACCAGAATCCTAATCCTCAATTAAGTCTAACAGACATCATTCCGTGACTTCTGCTTTCGAATTTAGGTCCAGCGAGTTCAGTTCAACTTGTTATTCACTTTCAAAGCCTGTCATTAGAGCTGAGGGGTTTGAGCAGAGCCATGTCTCAGCTTCCGCCTCTATTTCGTTGGTCATTCTACTCTGATTCGTATTCTAGTCGGCTTCAGCTTCTGGTCAAAACGTAATCGTCTGTTTGGTTTCGGATACTTCTGAAGCCAGTTTTTGGTCAGAAGTTGTAACTGTCCATTTCTTTGATTTGTGACGCCAAATCTTGGCCCATTTCACAAGTCGTCTAATTCGAAATCTGACCAGCATCAAACCTAACTCTTCTGGCGATATCCAGACCTAATCCAACACCCCTCCAACCTCCAGAACCATGCCCCACTACTCCACCTGGTCCACGATCACCCACATCTTCGGATGGTTCTCGTTTCTTATCGCCCTCTGGGCCACCATCACCCTATTCGTCCTGATCGAGAAAAAGTCTCGAAAAGAGTTCGGAGGCTACAAGAACTTCCTTCGAATCTACTGCATTTATGCATTCCTCTTCTCCGCTGTCGACTGGCTTGTTCAACCGTATGCAGTGATGGATGTCCATGGATTGGGATATGTGTTCTATTCCGAGAATAGACTGTTCGACTTGGGATACTCGGTGGCGCATTTCGTGCAAAGTGAGTCTCTGGATCAAAATGTGATGTTCAGACCTGTAATAGTGGAGCCCTTTATAAGCCTCACTTCAAGGGCATTCATCCAGGTTCGGGTTGGAAATTTCAATAAGTTTTTATTAGTTTTCTACTTTTCGAAATTCTCATCGAGTGTCGAGAGAAATGTCTTTGTAGAGAGTCTTATAGGGACACCACTATTACAGATTTTACGGTTTCGGACGTTGAAATGCTTTTTTTAGTCCTCTACTGCGGCTGTTTCATCGCGAGCTCCTCGTTTCTCTCGTTGAATTTCATCTATCGCTATGTGTCTTCTTGCCAGTAAGTTTGAGGTTACCAACTTTTGGACTGCGAGATTCCGGGAGAGCGGAGGGTCGTAGGACTGAACACACTACGTTCTTCAACGGAGTGTCGTTGCATAGAAGACCAAAAGTTGCCGCATAGATAGTACGAATGCCTAGTTCGAAAACCTTTCCAGCCAACATTGTCTCCACTACTTTCAAGGCCTCGGTCTGATCGTAGTCATCCTCTACTGTGTCTTGCCATTTCTCATCTGGTCATTTTGTGTCTATTTCTGGCTCGGTCCTACTCCCGAGAAGACTGCCTATATGAAGTAAGAGATCAGATGGTCTGACTAGGTTCTACCTCGACTCAATTCCATTATTCTCATAATCAGGGGCTGCTCGCCGTTTCCGTCCTTTCATATTTCTCTTTCAGCATCTCCACAGTGCTCATCGAGCAGTTCGACCTAACCGATAAACCCTATGTTGGGCCCGTGTGTTATGTGAGTTTTTGAAAAGGAATGGGCTCGAAAAACTGGATACTTCAGCACGTAGAAACGACACCATTCCACAAAGCCGGTGATGTCGAGTGGTACACAATGGGATCGTTTATAGGACTGTGTGGTTTTCAGGTATGAACTGAGTCAACGGAAAATGAACCTTGCGAGTTCAGAATTTGACATAGAAAATCGGAATGTTGCTCATATAATTAGTGGTGTGACCTCAGTAAAGTTACCCCAATGGCTCACTTTGCGAGGTCATATCTCGAATCCGTGAAGCATTTCGCCAATTTTTCAGTTCACATTCTGAATTTGTGACTCAAATTTGGCGAAATCTACATCTCCTTTAAGGCTATCATTAGGGAGTCTAGTCTATCTGCCATGTGCTTTTAACCATAGAGCTCAACGAAACAATGAAGCATTTAGGTTCTGTTCTACGGAATATCCCTTGTCTGTGGAATTCTAACCTATAAGAACAACATGAAGCTGTTGAAGCTGGCTCAACTCTCGAAGAACTTCTACAAGACGCAAATGCAGCTATTGAGAGCCATCGTGGTGCAGGTTAGAGTGGAAATGAGAAATGCTAAGAAAAAGTTGTCAACAGACAAAACGTATATCAAATTAAGATCTATCGATTGCAACAAGCAGCAGTTGAAAATGTGGTCTGTGAGCTGAGATATGGTTTTCTAAACATCTCAGCTTTTCCTCCAGATTCTCAACTGTCCCCTGTTGCAATCGATAGAACTCGTTGTGATCTTCATTTTGTCAGATTACAACTCTTGTGGAGCACTTCTCACTGGGGTCGAAATTCCATCCCGAATTTCAGGCTATCGTCCCCTTGGTTTCCGTCTACGTGCCTCCAGCCATTATGATCTCGGGTAGTATGGCGGGTCTTTATATGGGAGAAATCGGTCATTTCGTGGTGATGAGTATCTGTATTTATCCACCGCTAGACTCTCTTTTATTTCTTCTATTCATCAAGGACTATCGAGACGCACTGTTTTGCAATTCAAAATCTGTAAGCAGAGGGGAAAGTTCCACCGTTCGGCCGGCAACTGCCAAGGTATTGGTAAGACTATCACTGGAGGCTTACGACCAATAACTGCATTTTTAGGACGTCCCCCTACGAAGATTGAATATTCAGCCTTGCCCCTGACCGCCTTCCAAGTTGTTTAAAGATAATTTTTCGAATAAAACTCACTGTGCAAACTTGTATGTACTATAGGCCAACGAATGCCACACTGAAAGCGCTTGCGAAATGTTGAGAATGTACTTGGAGATGAATATCACGATATTCTCCAGAATCACCCAAATCAAAGCGTTAGTCGTCAGGATGCCCAGAATTTCCGGTGAAAACCGTCCTTGAGTTCCGAGAACGAATCCAGAAATCAGAATATATGTCAAAAAGGACATGAGGGGGATGTAGAGATCCGGCGCGTTGACGTCTTCCCTCGCTGGCGCCGGGTCGGCAGATCCAGCGAATTTCAACGACCAATCTTTGTGGAAGAACGGGAAGAAGAGTATGCCGAGCTTCTTGCCGACGTAGGCGTTGTCCACGGCGAAGTAGTACTTGAGGTTGAAGGTGCCAAGATATTTTGTTAGCTGAAAAAAATTTTCTGTCAGTTTTCCTAGATTTCAAGAGAAATTTTGACTTGAAAATCGCAAGGTCATGCCACGAGCTTTTAAAAGGCGCAAGCCTAAAAATCGTTGTCTGGGTTTCGTCACGAAAATATGAATTCTGACGATAGGGTTTTTAGAGTTGCGGAGGTTGAATTTTCGATCTCGAAAAACGGAGAAAAGGCTTCAGGAAAATCCAATAAAAGTCGTTCTTATCCCATGTCTTTCTTTCTCGATTTTTCCACACCTTTTCCTTCTGCTGCTCGGCGAATTGACCACCGAACTGCTTGGCAGCATTCAGCATCGGATCCGACATGAGTTGTTGTGGCTGGAAACCGCCGAAACCTCCTGAAATGTTTTCTGTTTTTTCAATTGAAAAATCAAAATTTGAAAATACCGTTGTTCTGTGAATACCCAAAGTTTTGTTGCTGTTGTTGTTGCGGCTGTCCAAAACCGACATTATTGCCAAACTGCTGATTTTGAGGCGGAGCTTGTCCGTATCCGCTGTCAAAACTTTGAGAGGTTTGTTGTTGATAATAGCCGCTGCTAAAAAATTTTCGAAGGTAAAAAATTTTTTCAGATAAAATACCCACCCATAATTGTTATCAGGGGCCGGTGGAGCTGTTGGGGCAGCCGGCTGCTGAGGCTGCGAGTATCCGGTGTTCCATGTGTCCGTGTTCCAGTCGTTTCCCCAATCGTTTGACATTTTTTTGAGCTGTAAAAATACATTTCTCGAATTTTATTGTTCTTTTTCGCTTTTTTCTATGTTAAAACTTTTTGAAATTTGTAAAAATTCATTGAAAAAGCTTCCAAAAATTCCAACACACTGAGTGTGCAAACACCGCGCGGACCGCAAACGCATTATCTTACGACACTTGGAGTACCGTAGTGAGCAAAGCACCGCGAAAAGAAAATATTTTGAAACTTAGTTTGCTTTCTTGAACCAATTTCCAGCCAATTTCGAGAGATAAACGCACATTTTCATAGCTTTTTTGAGGTGAAACTACACAACGAGATAATCAATGAGTGGTCAGATGCTTCAAAAAAGAGCGATACGGAGAACCGAACAAAAATAATGAAATTAGTGTATGAATGAAAAGGGTCCAGATATAGAGAGGGGACTAGGCATCTTCAGGCGTTTTCTTCCACCACACAGTGACGTCTTCTTCTTCTTCTTCATCGTCGCCTTCTTCTTTTTCAGCATCTTCTTCTTCCAAAAAACCCATATTTTCCATTGCTCAACATCACTCATTAGAGGTTGTTGTACGTGTGTGCTGTGTGCTCAAATTAGGCTGCTCCAGGAGGGCCCAAGAGAGGAAACTTTGTTAAACGGCCGACAGAAAAACGACTCAATTCGGGTTCTTCCCGTGTGGTTTTTGTTTATTTCTTGTTTGATTGTTTCCGAAGTGGAATTTAGATTCACTTTTCCCCGATGCTCAAAGTATAGAGATGGGTCTTGGTTTCTGTGTTTTGTTCAGTGGTGAAATCGTGTTTGATGGTTTATTGACGATTAGGGCGCCAAAAACGCCCCAACTATCAGCGCTTCGGGATTGTCGACGACGCGCTTCATCTCAATCTTTGGTGCAAAATTTTGCGTGCGATTTCTAGCACTGATAGGTCACATTGAGGTCAAATGAAATCGATGGGTTGGATAATAGTGATTAATCGAACACCTCAGCTTCCCCCCTTTCAAATGAAATCCACATTCTTTCATTCGTTCTGAATAATAGCCATCTAATTTCCAGACATGTGACGCGTGCAAACTCTCGCTCTATTTTCTTATGCAAGGAAGTTCCATAATTGCGAGATTCCTCGGAAAAACTGGGGCTACTCATAATTAGGACTACGAAAACGCGAGAATTGTGCAACTTGATACTTGTCACTAGTATCCAGGAGGTCTTTTTGGGTCAGTGTTTTGGTGCAGAGAGTCTAACACGTGGATTCAACCAGAGTACGTGTGTAATTGGAAACCAGTTTCTCAGGGAAAGTGATTTGGTGCCAAAGTTTTTTCGCGCACTATTTTTAACAATGCTAGATCAAATTAACTCATGTTTAGTGAACTTTTGAAGCACCTGGTGTCGCCTACGCGGAACGATTTCAAATCTCAAAATCTTAGAATCTTCAAAACCCTGAATTTAAAGTTTAGTCACCCCCTTCAATCATTAGACCTCGAGGTCCCTTCTGTCACTCAAAATCCCTCCAGATCACTACTTTTCTGTTATGACATCCCTTTCCATTTCTCCGAGACAATTCTCACACAACATGTGTGAAAATCTGTCACTTTCCTCCTCCCCTGCGTCAAAAAAAACTCCTAGCGGTTCCACCACAAAATTGTACATCATCTTCTGCTTTTTGCTTATCCCCCTGGATTCCCTGCCAAATAACCTATTCATGTTCTCTGTTCAGACACCGTTAAAAAAGGCAGAAAAAGATAACAACGCCATAACAATGCATTCTGGCTCTCGGTTTCTTTTTCATTCATATACCATTTCATAGAGGAGGTCATAGCAAATGAGTTTTTCATATGGTGTTTGGTGTCTCATCTTCCGGTCCTTTTTTGGTGGGAAAAAGACACCAGCTAGTGTCCTGGGGTCCTGCGGTCCTAGAGCTCATATTATGAGTTTTTACTCATTTCCGGATGGGTAGCTTGTTCGTTTCCGACTCATCCAAAATTGCTACAGCAAACCGACGAAGTAGTGGTAGTCGAATTATAGAGCAGCTAGAGAAAACCAACTGAAATTGGATTTTGGTTCAACTTTGACGAAAAGAAAAGGGTTCAGAAGATTTCATTATTCTGGGAAGATGTGCACAGAGACGATCTTTGAGTTGAAGATGATGAATTCTCCTTGAGCTCAATTTTGGTTGGAACACAACTATTTGAAGGCCGGAAAAATCGAACTCGAATCTCATTAAGTAAAAATTGAACCTAAAGTTTCGGGTACTAGCGACTGATCAATCAAACTTCACTTCCTTCCAAATGGTCAACTTTTTGTCATTCTTCAACCCTAGCGGTCTAGGATAGTCCTGAACTAGAATCCGTCGAGGTATATATGTATTTCAGATCTCCTAGCCTAGTATATAAAGCGACAACATCTGAATATGAGTAGAAAATCGAACATGTTCCTTCAAAGTACGGTTGCACTTGAGCAAGCCTCTTTTAGTGGTGAGATACCCCTGTGACCAAGTATTCGGATTCGAGATCTTGACTCATCTTCTTTCAGATCATCTGGTATAGAAATATTGAATTGTTTGCTCCAAATAAAGCACGATTTGAGAGTACCGGGTCCCCGAATCCTCATTTTCCCAATACAACACCACCTCCCAAATTCACCACTCTTCATTTTTCTTGAAATCCCAAATTATTATTCCCTCCTGTCCTTGTTCTCTTCATGGCGGCCTCTTTTCCCAGGAAAACTAATAAATTTCCCCCTTCCACCCGACAAGGCGGTCCTTCCTGAACTACACACACTTCTTATTGCATCTATCCCCTGGTCAATTCTCCCTTATTCTTCCGCATTCTCCTGGTCCTTCGTCTTCCTTCTCATTCGTATCAGATTATGGATAGTCGCGCCTTTCCAGGGAAGTAGTGAAGTATACGTGACTGGTGTCAATATTCCCACGGGGCGAGGACCCTTTCCTCTTCTTCACCTCAACTGATGGACCTCCGCAGACTTCCTCTCCGAATATAAACTTTTTTTGGCTTTTCTTGGTTTGTTGGTTCTATTCACACATGATTCCCCGTTTAGTTTCTCCATCTTTTCCCGGAAAACCTTTTCTTGGTAGTTCCATTGAAAAGGTTACTGTAGCAAATAGGATCCTCAGGTCATCTCTGGGGATTGCAGACCATTTTCGGGATTCGAGGCCATTTTTTGAGCTCTATACAAATTCAAGGGATTCTGGGTCATCGTACGGGATTCCAGGTCACTTTTTGGCATCCTGGGACAGTTTTGAGATGCTAGGCCATCTTTCAGGGTTCCATGTCTTGTTTTCAAAGTCTAGGCCATTTTCGGGGAATCTAGGCCACTGTATGGGGGTTCTGGGTCATTTTTCGTACTCCTTGGTCATTTTTGTTTTGGAACTGAATGCTTTTCTTTGAGATCCAAAGTCCATTTTGAGATGACTTCTTACTTCCTTGTTCTCCTCCTCCTCGCCTTCTTGCAGAACTCCGTTTTCCAATAAAACTAGCCTCGCTCAGTGCCCGAGTAGGTCCAAAGTTTGACTAATCTGAGAAAAAGAAGGCGAGAATGTAAACATTTTCATTCGTCGCCACCGAAAATAGCAGCATTTTTGGCTCATGGTGGAGGTTTTCTGGTTTCAACTCTCCCTCACATTTCTCGCAATCAAAATCTGCAAAAAGTCATGTATTTCGTTCTCTGGGAAAATATTCATTTTTTCGCGGTCCAGCTGTTCCAGGAAAAGTTGTTGTGAAGCGAATATTTTTGAATGAGAGATCTCGACTGAATTCGTTTCTTTGTTTTTTTGGACACCTCTTTCGGTGTGTTTTGATAGAGGTTATGAATGGATGATGAGGTAATGAAAATGATGAGAGAAAATGATAATGAATCTCGGAAGACAACAAGAGGAAGTGAGGGAGATTAAATGGATGATGAAGAAGAATGAGTCTGGGCCATTTCTTCTTTTAAATGCTATCTACAGTATCCAATCTTGATCGGTGGAAGGTTGCTAGGTTTTTTTGAAATTTCGTGGGTGTAGAGAGCAACCCTATACCTTCATTTCTATAGTTGACAACTTTTTGATACCATCACAGTGCAAAGTGTTAGATGGCGTATAAAGAGGGGCCTCAAGTTTCTGTTCACCTTGTCACATCTTCAGTCATAACTCGGCTTCCAGCCTGTCGATTTTCTTGAAAACTAGAAGGGTCGATAGGTAATTATAATTTGAAAAAAAATCGTAGCGAAACAAAAATGGGCTTACTGCGTTTTAGCGTCGCGGTGTGAAAGTAAAGTGCAGGGAACTTTCAGATCGCTTTACATCAAGTTCAAGAATCCACTTCAACTGATTGTAGGTGTCTTTGTCTAGAAATGTTTTGAAGGATTAGAATATCCAACAACAGCTGGATGTTGAGCTTGAACAATGGAGAGAATGATGTGGGGGAACAAAATTTCAAGATCATTCGTAACTTCTTTTTGAACTATACGAGGGAAGCAGGGAGTAATCTTTTTGTCGTCTTGATTTTTAATCTTCTTTGATACTGACTTCATGGAATTGTCATGATGATTTTTGTTGCTGTAGTCAGATTGTCCAACAAAATCGTCACTATACCTTTTTTCCGAAATTTGTTTTTTCTCACTGCAGAACTTTCAGTTCCGTTTGCGGTTTTCCAAATTTTCTGCCTTTTTCCCAGTCAATTTGAACAGCCCATTGACGCAGTAATCGGAAAGTGTTGACCTCATGAGTTATGATCTCACATACAATTGTCAGTTCATTCTGTTTAGATCTCACATAAGCCAGTCTTTCTTTCTACAGTAACCTCCGAATCCAGAACTTCTATATGTGTTTTCCAAAAACTGATGCTTGTCCTCTTCTTCTTCCTTTTGATGTTCTAACTTTTCCCAAGGCTACATTGTCTCTCCTGCCCATCACCATCATCTATGATCTTTGAAAAAATCCCAGGGACCATCGCGTCTCCTTGCTTTTCTCTCATCACCAAAACAAGGTTTCCAGTGTATGTGTACTTTTTTGGAAGAAGGAGCGCTGGACAATAAATACAGTAGCTTAGCTTACAAAGGCTTAGTGGTTGAAATATCGCTATGGCCTAGTTGTCGGATCCTAGCCCACATTGGTTCCAGATTTTCGCTCATCTCTTCTTTCAGAAGTTCTAATCCGTTTTTAATGAAAACCTAGGTCCTCTTTTGTTCATTTACTGAAAAATTCCTCAAAAACTTCATCTTTTCAAAAACCGACGCTCTCTGATCTTCCATTTTCCAATCTTCCTGAATACATATATCAATGCTTCTCTTTTTCAGCTTCCTCTTCCCATTTTTTTCTTTATTATCCGATTATTTTTCGTGTTTGGGGTGAGATGTCTATAGAATTTTCGTCTTCATTTTCAGCGAGGACTACACAACTTTTCGGGACTTCTAGGCCATCTGATTTCTAGGTCATCTCGAGAAGCTAGACTAACTGAACCTGAGACTCTCTTTGGTCCTGTTTTCCCTCCATTTAAACTCACTTCCTCTTATTTGCTGAAATTGAGATTCCTGAAAAGTGAGGACAAAAACATCCCCTTTCTCTCTCTCTCTCTCCTCATTCATTCCACATTCATTTTGCAACCACAAAATGATTCAACCGCGCAAAAAAAAAAACGGGAGAGAAGAAAAGGAATGTCCACCCCTTATTTTCAGAGTCCTCCCATCGTTTAAATCTGAAAAAAACAGTGGGGGAGACCAATACCAGATTAGCCATGTGTATTTGTTGGGACCCTTCGTCGCCTTTTGTTGTAGAATTTTCGAAGTTTTTGTTTCAAGAAAAGCTAATAGCTGTGCACTATCTTTTGACTTTCTCTTTGTTGAAGATTCTCTCGCATTCTGTTTCAAACAGAATGCAAATCTGTCACTTTTTATATCCGTCAATCAGGTGGTTAGCAGAGGTGAGCTGAACGCAAGTTTCTCATGATTATTGGAGACAGAGTTGAAGGTTCAGTTGGCTTCTTTGAACCAGTCTGGCGGCTCCAAATTCTGCGCAAAAGCTATCCGTTTTCCTGTGATCTGCGTTTAGGATGACCTTTTTCCTCATCCTCCTCTATGTTCACACAGTTATTTTATAAGTTTGCGTTCTGTTGGCACACTTTCAAAGGCGCTCAGATAATGTTCTCAAGATATAATCGTCCCGATATCTCGTTCTGTTCCCATGGAAACACCAAGATTCAAAGCTTCTCCTCAATTTGTTGTTTACATTTTCGGCAATTAGAAAAGAAAGAAGTGCTCCAGAAATAATGAAAATAGGATGGATGAATTCGGAAACCTATAGAATCCCATCAAAACATCTAGTGTCTTCAAAGTCCTCCGAGCTCCCTAGAATAGATCAGAAGTTTGTTAATCACTCAGACTTCGGTTGAATATTCCTGAATCTGTTGAATCTCTAAAACCCACAAGAACCCTCAAATGTTCTTCACTATTGTCTAGAGGCAATCTTACAGAGTCTTCCAGAAATGTATATCCTTCAGAATCTCTCGGAATCTATCAGAATCTATCAGATTTTTCTTGAACCTTGAGAATCGTTCAGCAACACTACTGTTCTCCAATCACTCACTTTTCAAACTTCCACCATTCCAAAACCCTCCCTCTATTCAGACATCGCCTTCTTAAAAGTGCGAGTTTCTTATTTCTATCTCCCTCCGTTTTGCATCTTCCCTCTTATCGAACTCTTTCGCCCCGAAAATTAGGTTAAGTGTCTCAGGACTTTCATATTTTTCGTTTTCAAAAAGAAAATGAAGGAAACCCGATCCACACGAAAAGGAGGATATCCTATCCATCTACCTATCTATATTTTTCACCGTAGGTGAAAACTAAAACTTTTTGTTTTTCTTTCCTTTGAGATGCCACCTGTTTTTGTTCGCACTTCTCCAGAGAGAGAGAGAATTTCGAAACGAGTGACACAGAAGAGAGATAGAGTGATGAGCAAAAGTGCGATTGAGCCCTCGGGCGGTTTTCCCATTAAAATGATCGCTCGAGATGCCACCTGACGGGTTTTGATGGGATTTCGAGGTCTATCTAATCGAGAAGAGATATTGATAAAAATTTTGACGAGGTGAGAATTTGATTTGTCTGGTAGTGTCGAAACTGCCCTGAGTGCAAATGCTCAGTTTCTAGGTCTCATTGACAACATGAAATTCTATAGATGACCTAGAATTTTCTTGTTGGCGGTCTAGAATTTGACTTATGATCTAGGATTCTGTATCAACGGCGATGACTCCGCCAAATAACCAAAGAGTTTATAATGATGGTCTAGGATTCCATATTTGCGGTCTATATCTGAACCTGTTAGATTCCCACTGGACCCTCTATTATCTTTTCTTACTCACACAGTTTTTCAGTTTTCAGTTCTTTGTCTCTCATGTTTTCCCTCCTCTCACCATAATTAATATTCGGATGTTTTGAGCCCCGTTCCTTTCTTTTCCTCTATTCCGAAGGTATTTTTCTCGCCCAAAATAGATATACACCCTCACTTTCCCTACTTTTTGACCCCAGTCCACCAGAGCAAAAGTAGTGAGTGACAAACCTCTCCGATATCCCCTGGAGACCTTTCCTTCTTGTTCCGGACAAAGTGGAAGGAATTCAGAAGACGTGACTCCGAGAGTGGTGGGGGCGTTCCATCATTCTCAGGGACTTCTTCCCCTCCAAATTTTTTCCGAAATTCGGAGCGAGAGACCTGTCCCCTTCAGTCTTGTTTTTCTGGTAATTTTGATACTTTCATGGAAGGCTTTTTATTTCTTCTTGTTATGTTTTCATGTCCATGGGATGAGTAAGCGCGGGAATTTCGGAAATGACTTTTGAGGAACTCGCATTTTTGAAGAAAGTGATCCCTCCAGATCCATGTCCATTTTGTTGATCCATTAGTGAGATTATTTGTTCATCTTTTGGCTCCAGACCTGCTTCTACTCTTCGTCTAAGACGCCAAACGGGACGTTTTATGAGGTCCCATAAAACGTGCTCTATCCTTTTTTGGGGAGGAAAAGGATTAGTCAAACCGCCGCCGCCGCAGCCCCATTTTCATATGTTTTGATGTCTTCCTGTCCCAGAGGCTTGTCAACACATACATCTTTACGATTTTGGGAAACGACTCTTTTTTAATATGGGAACAAATTGGGGCGCAAATGAGGCTTTGGACCTAAAAAATGACACGGGTTAAGTATTGTCTGTCTTTATGATTCTTGTCATTACTCGAGTTTCCGTGAAGCAATTTTCGTGAAGATTATACATGTCGATAGCGAATTCGTTTTTCTTGACCACCGTTAGGACTTCGTCATATTTTATTCCAAAATCAGAATATCTGACGTCGAGTTTATCTTGTCCCAGGTTAAACGGAAGATTCATCTGACAAGGAGATCTGCGGAGTTGATTTCACCTTGACCTAGATTATGAAAAAAGTTCAACCCAAGAATTCGTGCAACTTCCTTGTGAGGATTCTCCTTGTAAAACTGTCCAATTTCTTTGGCAACTTTTCAATGGTAAATCCTTCCCAACTCGTCAAACATTTTGCTCCTTAAACCATACATCCATGGATGCTGCAGCACATGAGCTTTTCTGATCTGCTATATCACATCAGAACCTCCACGTCATCCTTGACTCATCCTCCCTCATTACTGTTCTCCCTTTTATCTCATTGTCACCTCATTCTCTTATTCAAGATCCCACCTCCTGCCATCCATTATTTCTCCTTCCTTATTCTTAATGAGCCCACCCAGATCAGAACGTCTCCATTGTGAGAGGAACGTCTTCTTCTTCTGAAGCCAATAGGAACAATGACACAGAGGGTGTGATGGGATGAGTGACATTTCCAACTGACGTTTCGGTTTTTTCATCTCCCACCCCAAAAACTTTATCTTTCATCTTCCAACTTTTTTTTGCATTTCTGGTTTTCATCTGTTGTAGCTTCTTTTTTTTCTAGAAGACGTCATTTTTTCTACTCCAAAACATAATATGATCCTCTTGTTTATTTTTGTTTTTTCGAGTATCACCTGTGACACTTTCTCATTTTTGAAACTGATATAATAGTCACATTCTCCCCGGAGCTCTAGTTTTGGATCAGTGAAGCACGAAAAGTGACACTTTTGAAAAACAGAAAAAGTGAAGATTTCCGCACGAAAAGTTTCGAAATCAGAACCAAACTTAATTTAGAAGGTGTACTTTTTGATTGAGGATTCTGTAGTATCTGTAGTATATGTAGGCCTAGCTAGACTGTGATAGAATCCAAAGTATTTCTTTTCAAGGAAATTTCAGAATCTAGGTAAACTCGAATGGGTTTGTGTTATTAAGCGTAGTAATTAAAGACGCCAAATTTGAAAATTGCAAGTCTAAAGTTGTGATAATCGGTTATCCATGGCGTATTTTTCCAGCCACTTTTTGACTTCAAAATGGAATTTTTTGAGCCCGAAAAAAGCAATTTTCGAAATAGATGTTCGAAAGTGTGTAAAGAACACATGGAACTCGATGGCTTGAAATAGAGTTTGACGGAACTTCCATTACCGCCTGTAAAATTTTTGGTTCCATTTTCCGTTTTCCGTCAGCCGAAGTCAGTCTTTCTTCAGTCATAACTCGACTTGCAGTGGACCGATTTTTACGAAAAGTATACAGATCGATAGGAAATTTTCCTCTTTAAAGGCTCATCTCAAAGTTATGTCTCCAGATCTCCTACACCTCTGTATCTCTGATGTCAAGGATCGACATTTGGAACACTTGAAGCCTGAAAATATGTATTCTTCTAGTCTGAATTCTCTTATCGAGCGATTTGAATTACAAATTCTAAATACTCCATTGAAAATTCTAAGTTTCCAATTCTTCCAAAGATCCATTCTCACCGCCACATCTCCAAATCAAATTCTTCCCACCGATCCGATTAACTGAAGGTCAGAGACCCCATTCCAATCTTTTAGCCAATTTCAAAACTATCACATCATCTACAGTATCCCTTTTTTAACCTTTCCCCTGATTTCTCATTACTCTGAGAGCTTCCGATTCTTCCTCCCCGTCCGCGGACCAGATTACTCATCCTTCCAGATTCAGAGGACAGAGTGGGTACAACCATAAATAAATTTCACATACCCCGATTTCTAATTTTAAACCCTCTTCGAAGGTCTCCACTATACACATTGACCCACATTCAAAATTACTCACTTCCTCTCTCCGGATTCAGACTACGGATTCGAATTTCGAGAAAAAAGAAAACAAACATTTCTCGTCTTGAGAAAAGGATTTTTTAATTATGTGGTGGTCTAGTGGGTGGTATATATTCATTCATAACGATATGTGTGTGTATTTTCCCACTCAATTACTATCGAATTCCAGGATTTCCTTCGCCTAGTTCCGCTGTTTTTTTTTTCGAAAACTGAGATCTCGATAAGTTTTTCGAATAAAAAAACACATAACATCATGATGATTTTTGCTCCCCGGCGGAGCCCTGTAATTTTCTAAACTCAGACACACTTCCTCAATCAAGATTTTCTTGTAAATGTTTCTAGGAAATCGAGAAAATTATCCCAAATTTTCAGATGTTTATTTTGATCTGTGGTTAATTTTTTTGAGATTCTGAACGATTCTAATGAATTCCTAAATTTTGATTTCTGAGATTTCCCATAGCTCGAAGCAATCTGAAACATTGAATTCTGTGACTCTTTCAATTGTCGAAAACGTTTATTTATTGTTCAAATATCAACATATGTGGGTGGAACTAGAATCCTGGTCAAGAATCAAACATCTTCACGATTGAATAGTTGCATCTCTCAATCCTCTTTCTTTGGTCCAAATCCGCTGCTTCTCTTTCCAACGTATCCATATGGACTCGCACCATACTCGAATCCCCCATAATACTGTCCCGGATACCCGTACCCTCCACTGTATCCATACGGAGATGCTCCTCCATAGATTCCATTACCGTAGTAGCCACCAGCAGATGCCACCGGGTACCCTCCATAAAACTGACACGTGGCAATGGAGAGGATGGCGAGGAGAAGGAGAAGGCTGGAAATGGACCTTGAGTTTTGGGACCCGAAATTTTGAAGACTTACCACTTTGGGAACATTTTCGAGTGGTGGAGATGATACTTCTTTTCAAAATTTGGAACCTCTTTTATACTCTCCTCACTAATTGTTTACCTACTTTTTATCCCCGCAAAGTCGAGAGTGAAATCTGAAAACTGTCAAAAAGAAGTCTTCCAATCTATTTGCCTCTAGTTCCAGAAACTGGTTCTTGGGAGAGGAAAAGTAATCAAAAATGTTTGCAGCTGACCATTAGAAAAAGATGATGAAGAAATGGAAAAGAGAGACTCCTTTGTTTTTCGTTGTTCATGCCGAAAAGATAGAGCAAATGTGTCGAGGATTTTGACACTTGATGGAATAATTGAGGGGTTCTAGTTTTTGAATTGAGATTGTCTGAGTGCGTCTGTCTGTGTGTAGATGGGCCCCGATGTCCAGGTCACATGTTTCATATCATAACTCGGCTTTCAATGGGTCGATTTTCGTGAAAATTATACACATCAAAAAATGCTTTTTTGGGTCAAGTTAGCCAGATTAAGATCTGGGTTTCTTTAGTGAAGAAACTTGTTCATAGCTGCTGATAAGGCTCACCTACTTACCCTGGACGTCAGTGTCTATACTTTTCCATCCATCAGATGGTTTTTTTTTTCCATCTGAAAATCAAAATTTCGACTCATTTTCTGAAGAACGACATCACCGAAACCCCAAAGGATCACCCAGGTGACATTCAACCCCTGTTTGAGAAAAAAAGTCACTTTTGAAAATCATGTTTTTTTTGCAAAACTTCACCTGCAGGATGTAGAAAATGTTCCTAGTGTCACAAATCATGCATTTTGGTTCCTTGAAATTTACGACAAACAATTGTACACTACAAACCCTGAAAATTTCAGCTAGAAAAAAGCGGAGCACTGTTGCTCATTTTTGTAGAGAACTGACGACGCCTAACTTTCATTAGAGTTAGTCAAACTTGTACGGGCTACGGTACACAATTTGGATGGTTTCCCTAACCTTATAACCCTATTCTTTAGGTTCTACAATAAATTTTCGGTGCTCCAAAGTTGTAATTTGATTCCTTTTGCACGAACCGTTGGTTTCTTCAAAGATGAATTAGCGTCGTTTTCAGAAGACGTCAAAACCCAAAACTTGAGAAATTCGAAAATCTAAAAACATCATCTCACTGATTTCTACTAGAATCTCATCTTCCCTGTGTGTCCTTTTTTGTTGTTAATCTCTCCTATGGATCCAGATCAACCTCCCGTTGTTGACCTTGTTGATACCAGTTAAATGCCCCACTCTTTGCAGGTCCATATCATCTTCTTCTCACCCAACACATACGAACCCCTTTGAAACCCCATCTCTCCACTGCTTTTGAATATTTCATTCCAAGATGCTCACATCATCCTCCAGAATCTTCTGCCCTTTCTCCTCCTCACCAATTCATCAATTTCCCACCACACGTTTCGGACTCCGCCCCTTTTTTCTTTCTCGAGAAAGAAGGACAGAAAGTGCCGAAAGTGTATCAATTATTCATGTTTGATTCTATTGGGTATATATACCATAGAGCCACTTATTTGTTGCCAAAGTGGCTTTTTTTGGGGGACGTATTTTGGTGCGGAAGGAGCACGTTTTGTTCAGAGAAGGTACCGGGAAGTTTTCGAACTTCGAAAATGCGTCAAAGTTGCGCCAGCTTCTAATCAGTTTCTTGACATCTCAGTCCTCATCGTATACCAAGAAAGCCTCCCAAAAAGTTTGAAATATTCTGTCACGAAAGTCCAAAATCCTTTCCGAATTTCTGAAGAATCCAAGATCAAAATATATGATTCCTATAGGCTACTTATCATTGGTTTTTCTTGCTACATATGTTTCTGATCACTTTGTTGTTTTTGTGCTTTGCTACCAGATGTTCTCAATCTCAAAATGATGAATTGAAGAGCTCGCGGAGCAAGTGGAGAGCTCAATGATAGAGCCGATTCTGATCGGATTTTGTTGCAATATCCCTAGAGGGGGTGGATTAGAAATGCGATTTACAGCAGGATTTTGAGGCCGCAAATTTCAGTTCTCACAATATTTTTTTAAAGGAAAAGTAGGTGAAAGCCTCTGTGAGTCCTGATGTCCCCCGATCCCATATGCATCTCTTTTGAGTCTTGACCCTGAAATGATGACCTTCTTGTATTTTGACCGGTTAGAGGCCCCGCCCACTACCCCTAACCATCTGGATCCTGTTTTTGATCTACTTCTCTGCCTGAGCCACGCCCACTTTCAGGCCTTGTCTGTGTTTTGATCTATCTCTCCTCCTAGGCCACACCCACTCGACCCTCAACACTCGGATACAATTTTTCTTCTGTTTTTGACCCTCTTGGCCCTAACATCCTGGATCCTGTTTCCTCTTGTTTTTGACCCATCCTAAGCCCCGCCCACTATCAGGTCAATACGTCACTATATAACTTGTGCTTGGTCTCACTTCTAGAAACTCTCCCAACATCTGCTCGATTTTCAAGTTCACCTGTCCCTCTTGTAGTTCCCATGTCTGAAATTTGTTCCTCCACTGAATTTATAGCCCATTCCTCCTTTCTGCCTGCTGACGCACATCCCCCTCTACTTTTGTATTCCCCCATTTTTTTTTATCTGCATCACTGAAAATGTGGGCGGAGCCTAGCAAGTGCTGGCTCAACACTTGCAGATGATGCAGTTCCATGCACTCGGATTATGTATACTTTCGGATCCACTTATCCGATTCTCACTGATATCATTTTCTGACACTGATTTCTGACCCTTGAAACCTCTCGACTTCCCCTCTTATAAACCCCCATTTTTTTGCAGATACAAAATGAGCAGTGTCCCTCCGGATATCGTTCAGAATATGTCGGCGGCTGAGGAGGCAGAATGTTCTCGAAACGAGACTTATGATTTCAATAGATACGCTCTGATTGTCTATATAGGAACGCCGATCGCTATCGCTGGAGTCATTTGTAATTGGATTCTATTCGTGAGTATTTTTGGAAGATTCTGAAAGATTCTAAGATCCCAAGATCCCAAGATCTTAAGAATATGAGATCCCAAGGTGCTATAATCCCAAAAACGTACTTTCGTCCCAATTTCAGAGACTCTTCATCAAATCGAAATCCGCCAAATCCCCTGCCCTCTACCTTCTCCTCCTGGCAGTCCTGGACCTTCTCATGGACCTCCTCTACATACCTTTTTTCACAGTTGACGCCCTAGCGATCTATCACAAAAACGAGTTCCTCTACCACATTTGGCACGACTACGCCATGTTTGTATTCGGGCTCAGTCGTCTTGGTAAGGACAACTGTTCTTGAAAAAAATGTGCACTGAAAAATTTCCAGTACAATTCGCATCGACATATATCATATTGTGCGCTACCATCGAGAGGTTTATAGTGGTCGCCGAGATCAACTCGTTGAACTTTTTGATATCGTAAGTTTGGTAGCTTCGTACCCGCACGTTTGCGTGGCGGTGTTTGCAGAATGGCGTCGAATGTGATACCACAATCTACAAACAACGCCTCACAGATTTAGAATCCCTGGAATCTCATGATGTACACCTGGCCGCCCTTGTTCTGAACGTTTCTTAACCAGATTTCGGGTAATATCCCAATACTGCCCCCCACGTCAGTTGCGCCCCCCAAGGAGAAGTTGCGCCCCCCACCCAGTACATTTTCGGGGGTTTGCGTAGGTGGGGGGCACTATTGAGTGGGGGGCACAATTGGTACCACCGCATCCCAATATTGCCCCCCACCAGTGATAATGGGGGGCAGTATTGGGATGCCAGGTAATTTCCTAATAGTGCCCCCCATCAATGGTGAGTTACAGCCCCCACAG